>JBBMKA010013719.1:0-17965 GCA_037833695.1 Sechiopsis laciniata
TAAATTCGGGTTGGTCGGGTTGGGTTAGGTTAATTTTAGGTCAACCCTTGACCCAACCCAACCCATGAAAATTTCATAATTTTGAACCTAATTCAACTCATTTATGTATTTAATCCAACCCAATTCGTCAAATTGGGTTGGGTTGGCTCGGATTTCTCGAGTTGTCGGTTATTTGTGCACCCCTAGGAAGAATTATATATTTCGGTGGTTTACTCGAAAAGTAGATTTTCAAATGAAAATATGACAAAGAAATTAAAAGAGAGGGAGAGGAAAAAAAAAAAAAAACAAAAATTCCTCACTACCTTTTCTTTGCTTATTTTTATCATTTTTTCTCTCTTTACTTCTTAAACTATTTTAATTCACCAACAACTTATATGCAAAATGGGGTGGCTCTTTTTTTCTCTTAAATTGCATAATTACCCTCAAAGTTCTTTCTTTTTGGGTTTACTTTCCCTTCATCTCCTAGTATTTCACTATTTTTCTTTTCAACTTTTTTCCGACATTTCGAACATGTCAAATGCAATTAAATTCTTAAAAAAACATTGGGAATGTAGCCTATCATTTATTTTATATATATATATATATATATATATATATATATATATTTGAGTGTGTGAGCTAACTTACATACATTTTTACTTCTAAAAAAAACTTACATGCATCTTTAGTCTTGATTAGCCTCACGAGAGAATGTCTAATCCTACTATCTTCTATTATTAAGAAAACTCGTATAACATTAAATGATCACTATAAATTAACTCATAATAGTGTAATTCTTCAAAACTCTTAACTAGACAATTTAACATTTTCTCTTACATTCTTTATAGTTTGATCACCTTGCTTGCTTGTCTTAGAATATTTATGAGAGTAAAGACTACCCACATATTAATTGAATAAAGAATTTTATAATATGTTTTGCGTCTTCCCTCACAACCTAGAATTATTTCAAGTTAAATAAATTTAATTTTACAGTTATGATTGGGTTACCAAAAAGAAAAGATGTAGTAATTATAATTTCTTTTAACTTTTTACTAGATTTCTATCATTCAAATGTGGTTATGGTTCATTTTTTTACGCCTCCTAACTTAAGAGAGAATTATTGAAATATTAAAAGTAAAAGTATTCAATTTTGAAACATAGAAACAAAAATAAATCTAGATTACGATTACAAACTGAAGTAACAAAAAAAAACAAATTTTCCAAAAAGTTAAAAGCTATCTAGTATTGACCTATATTAAGTTTGAAGTTAATTTTAGTTTATAGAAACTATTTTGTTATTAAAAAAAAAGTTAACATGCAAATATAAAACCTATATTTTTGTAAACTATAAAAATTAAAAATACATATTTGAAGTTTGCAAGGGACGGTTTCATTGCCAAAAATTTGGGGTCTTTCTTGGTATGTTTCTTTGATGGTTCCAAACTCGAAATACAAAAGCAAGTTTAATTGTAAAATTTTTTTGTTATTTTTCGAGTTCAAATCTGAAAATGAGTAGGGTACATGGGCCCTTTAGATATGTAGTGTTGCAAAATTCAGTTCTTGCATATTAAAAGAATAGACATTTATAAGTTTAAAGATTAAAATAAAACAAACTTAAAGATGAAAATATATAAATTTTAATAATTTAAAAACATTTACTTCTTCTTTTTACGAAATCTAAAACTATTTACATTTGACAACGATTTCATCGTTGGCATGCAACACACATAGGGACATTATAAAAATAAAATAAAAAAATAAAAAAAGTTGGAGAAATAATTTTATACGTGTTTGAAAAAATGAAATGAGTGGGATTTGAACAGACTTTTTAGAAATTTGGTAAAAGAGAGAAAAAGAATCAACTGGAAAAGTTAAATAATAAATAAATAAAAATATGGTTTTTATGGTAATGAAGGTGGTATGGTAAGACTAATGGACGAAGTGGAATCGATATTCACAAAGCACTTCGCCAACAGTGAAAGAAAAATGGCAATGAAATACTTGAAGCCTCAACAACTCTTTTAAAGATTCTCACATGACAACTTTCTTTCTTGGTAATTTTTCTTTTTCTATTTCTATTTTTAATCTCTTTCCTAAATTATTAATAAGAAACTTGCAAGATTAATAGAATATAGTCATTGCCATTCATAAATATTATCTTATAATGTATTAATGATACATTATATTGACTTTATAATTCAATATTAAAACGTATTAATGATTATGAAGTTAAATACTTTAAAATTTACCTATATTTATAATTAATCTGTGAGAATAGTCCATCAAGTACAATTTTCCATTATTAATCTACCCTCATTTTCAAAGAATATGTTTTGATCTGATTATCTTATGTGGGTTGTTGAGTGTTGATAAAATTTTGTTTTGTCCTTTTTTTTTTTTTTTGAGAATTGAATAGATTAATAAATTAAGCATATATCCAACGACAGAGGATTTGGGTTTAAATTCCTCATCTTCAATGGTTATAAATTTTTTTTTTCTTTTTTTAAAAAGAAACTAAGTTGTGATGCATTATCTTTTTTTTTTTTTAATATTCATGAGTGTCACGCTGGCTTAAATATATTTCGGCTATTCTCAAGTAAACTAACGGTAAGAAATTAATGTTTTAAGCAGTTGACCTTCATAGGTTAAACTTATAATCTCTTAAATCTTCAAAATTTTCTTTGACTACTAAATCAATTGAACCAGATTAGACTAAAAAGGTTATCTAAACCGTTAATTTATGTTAATCAATAGTTATTAAAAAAAGTTGCATGAATTGGATGGTCAACAGCTATGTACACGCAAGGCCTACCATGGGCAAGAGTTTTTTTTCTTCAAATAATTAAGAAATTTGAAAGCAAAGTTAATATCTTTTTGTTGTTTCAGGTTTATTTACAGGTTGCTTTTGTCATTGTTTATTGTATATGCAATTTTGGCTCATTTATCTGGTGTCTTTTCTAGTCCAAATGAAGTTTCTTACATGGATGCTGTCTATCCTATTTTCAGGTTCCTTTCTAATTACCACTTTTTACAAAAAATTGTTCATTTTTCTTCAATTTTTGCCTCAATTGATAAACAATTCTTTTGCATCATGTTTGCATTGCTAAGCTTGCATATGTTCATGTACGTCTGCAATTTGTTCACGTGGAAATATGCAAGGATCAATTACAACTTCATTTTCGAGTTTCAGTTGAGTACCGCACTCAAGTATCGCGACGCTTTTCTTATATGCACCACTACCATGACTTTTGTGGTTGGAGCTTTGGTCATTCACTCGATTTTAGGACTCACTAACTTCTCACCTGTCCAAATAGATTCCATTCCAGGACTTCTTCTGCTTGTTAGTTTTTCGATCCCTTAAACCAATGTATCGGTTTCTCACGCTTCGTTAGGTGTTTGTACAACTCTGTTGATGATTTGAACTTCCTTATGCAGATTTTTGTTGTGCTTCTCATATGCCCATTTGACTTGTTGTATCGACCGTCGGGCTATTATTTTCACCCAGTTTCTTTCTCATTATATCATGTCATTGCTTGTATGTTGAGATTTGTTTGACTTTGAATGTGTTGTTTTTCAGGTTCTGTTTGTTGAATCTTTCTTGGCAGACCAACTTACAAGCCAGGTATGTGATATGATACACATTGAGTAAAAAACAACTTGCTATTGTTGTAATTTCTTATTCACTTTTGACTTGCTTATATTGACAGATCACTCTGCTGAGGCTGATGGAATCCGTCATCTGCTACTTCTTTGCGGGTTCCTTCGGTAGGCATCGAGGCGAAGTCTGCAAATCTGGGACATTGTATTGGGAGTTGGCTTACCTCATTTCATTTTTGCCGTACTACTGGCGTACAATGCAGGTGACAATGACATCGAACTTCTATCGATCTTTTATCTGGTTTTTATGATCGATAACTCGGTATAATCGAGCTGACACATGATCTTTCATGTCATTTACTGTCTCCAGTGTGCAAGAAGATGGTTTGATGATAATGACTTGGACCATTTGGCTAACATGGGCAAGTATGTGTCAGCCATAGTGGCAGCCAGAGCTAAGCTTACATATTCTCGACAAGATACCGGCCTCTGGTTCGCAATCGTATTGGTCACTTCCTTTGCAGCCACAATATATCAATTGTACTGGGATTTTGCCAAGGATTGGGGAATTCTCAATCTAAAATCTCGAAATCCATGGCTTCGAGACGAATTGATCTTGAAGAACAAAGGCATCTACTACCTGTCAATTGTGAGTTCTATCAGTAAATGATATAAGCATTCAAATCCATAAAAGGAAAACGAGCATTGAAAGTGACAAATGAAATTATTTGCAGGTTCTGAATGTGATTCTAAGAGTTGCTTGGGTGGAAAGTGTATTACAGTTGCATAAATTGCACATTAGAAATATCGAATCGAAAATGCTCGACTTTCTACTGGCCTCGTTGGAGGTTATCCGACGGGGGCATTGGAATTTCTACAGGTATATCATCTATCTCTTGTGCAACAATCTTAGAAACAACAGTGAAGATTTTGAGCTATAATCTTTCAATTTTTGCTTGATAATATGAATCCAACCACACATTTCTCTATTATAATCCTATACGATTTTGCAGATTGGAAACGAACAACTAAACAATGTCGGAAAATACCGAGCTGTTAAGACAGTTCCTTTACCTTTCCGTGATGCAGACTCTGATGACTAAGACCAATTCTTGTTAGTATGGTCCCTAACGAAGCTGACCTCAATGAAGGGATGAGGGTGGTCAACATATTATGCTAAAATATACTTTGAGATCTTTGTACCATTCATCCTACTGTTCCAATTCAAACTTTTAAAGGTATAAAGTATGAGTTCCGACCCATGGTTCCAAGCGACAACACTTTCGCTTGGCTCCTCGACACATCGTAATTTGATTGGTGAAATGTAATGTAATTCTAGTTTCTCAAATGGAAAGGAATGCTGGTTTCTGGTGAAGAATTTGCGGCTCAAGCTTATGATATCTCCAGAAGAAACCAAGTTGGAGTTAGTTGTACAATTGCAATATCTTTAGAAACAAAAGCCATGTACCTAGGAGATTGAAAATGAAAACAAGAACAACCATTTGAAGAGCAATGTCTTTTCTTTTGTCATTTACTGTGTATCCAAATGGAAAGTGGTTGGAGTAGGCTCTCACTCAAACTGTGTATCCTAAAATGAACACTATCATTAATTTGGAAAAATTGAGAAAAGCCATAATCTAGCAAAATTAACAGCAGTTAACAAGATTGCCAACAAAAACAATAGTTCAACGACATCAATATATATCCAATGACCAAAAGGTCATGAGTTCGAAGCAACAATAAACAAGGAAAGAAATAGATAATCTATTTAAGAAATGAATAAACCATATTTTGATATGAACCAAAGCAAAACCACAGCAAAACCACATTACATTGCTAATATAAAAGATAATAGAAATACAAGATAATCCAAGTAATAGAGGTATACAAAAACTAAACAATTTCCTAATTTTCCCTTACAACTCTTATTTATTATCAAATATCTTAACTAACTCTCTAACTATTGACACTAATATATCCCTATTAATAACTCTATTTTTCCTCTGATGCCTATCAATAACTGCATTTTTTTTATTTTAAACCTGCAATGGTCTTGTAAATACATCAACTACTATTTTACAAGAATAAAAGACTATGAACAAGTAAATAATCAGCATCTTAAAAACCTACTTTCTTAACAAAGCTGCTAATCTGTTAGAGATGCAGTAAGCAGTGGATTGGATAGTAATCATGGGATTAACACCGACAGCAGTTGGAAGAACACTAGCATCACAAACAAAGAGGCCTTCAGCTTCCCAGCTCTGTCCATTTTCATCCACCGCGCTTTCCTTTTCCGAAATTCCCATTTTACAGCTCCCCATCTGATGAGCTGAGGTATAAATATTCCAATTTTCTGTCATTGTTAGTGGCCCTCCCTCTGCACTTACCATATCCAAAAACTCTTCCAGTTCATCTTTCCCAATCCCTTTACATTCAAGTCTCTGCCCATCACTCCTATGTGTTCCAACTTCAGTAGCTCCAGCAGCTACCAAAATCCTCAATGACTGTCTCAGCCCCCTCTTGAGATTTTCCCTATCTTCTTCACTCAAATTATAGCTCACTCTTCCTTCTTTCCTCACTACCCCAGATCCCGAATCACGAACTAGTGTTATGAAATTGGCGATTCTCGAATACTTGAGCATTCGTTTCTTATTGTCAAGTCCAGATATCCAAGGAAACAATACAGAAAATGATCCTGGTCCTAATAGAGGAGTTTCTATGATGGCTTTAGGATTTGATTTGGTTCCTTCAGAAACAACAACCTTGTGGAGTGATGTGATTATCCCACCCTCATAAGATTTTCCCTTAAACTCGGAATTCGACTCTGGAAAGTATCCCCAAGTCATCAAAACAGGGTGGAGATGAAGATTTCTCCCAATGTGTTTGTTCTTCAACCCACTTGATATCATCAATGGGGGTGTCAAAAGAGCTCCACAAGCTGAAATGGTTGCTTTGGCCTTGATTTGCACTTTCTTAGTAATGCTATCACTCCAAACCTTTGCAATAACTCCCAGGCAGTTGCTTTTCCTTATTCTCCCATTTCTATTCCTTTCCAATATGAATCTCTCAGCTCTGCAATTTGTTATAATCACTGCTCCATGATTCACAGCATCAACTAGCCAAGTAGAATCAGTCCCTTGTTTTTCTCCTTTTCTACAACCATAACCACAAGATCCACAATAATGACCATTTGGGGAATTTCTTGCCACTTTTTCAATTTTAACCCCCAAATTTTCACACCCTTTTCTTAAAACTTGATTCTGAAACCCCTCTTCTTCACAATCCTCTAAAACCCCAATTCTTTTACACACAACATCCATGGCAGCTTGATATTCAGAAGTCCCAAAAAACGAAATCCTGTTCTTTTCAGCCCATTCCTGCAAAACGGCATTTGGGGTTTTTATGCTCGCCGACCAATTAACGGCGGAGCCACCGCCGACGGTGGAACCGGCGAGAATCAACATTTTGCCGTCGCCAGTTGTGAAAATGCCACCAGATTCGTAGAGTTGATCAAGGGAAGGGCCTTCGAGACAAGAATAATCAGAAGCGGTGAAATAGTTTCCTTTTTCGAGAACCACCACTTTCTGGCCGGACTTTGCGAGAACCGCGGCCGCAACGCCGCCGCCGCAGCCGGAGCCGACAACCACCACGTCGCATTCGATTTGAAGGGTATCGCTGCCGTTGTCGTCTCCAGTGACTGTGAGACCTTTCTGTAAAAGGGATTTTTTGAAAGACGATTCTGTTTCGTTGTTGGGTTCTATGATTCCTTTATGGAGTGGCCTTTCGTTTGAGCATTTGGAGGTTGTTTCATCAATGGCTGGTTGGTAATTTATGGCTTCCCAGCCTGGGTTGTCGCCGTTTACATCGACCTGTGTCAAAGCAACCAAAAATTAGTCAATGAATATGAAAACCAACTTTTGTTAGTAATTTCACTCATGAACTTTAGTTCTAGCTTCCTTTTTCATCTTTCTACTTTAGGGTATGTTGAATAATAATTGATCATTGTAGTCCCCTCTCTATAATGTATTAAAAAATCAATCTAGTTGGTTGAAACTACAAATTTTGAAGTGTGCTTTTTCAAAGTCCTTGGTCCGGGATTGTTTTCGAGATTACTGAAAAGAACTTAAACTAAAGAATCATTCCATGTATTTTCGTGAAAAATAGTTCCGTAACATAGACACTCATAAATAAATAAATAAAAATTAACATAATAAAATAAAAGATTGCAGCACAATTGATCGAAGACCTGGACTTCCAAAGTATGTTCTTTTGAGGTTTTGGGTTCTAAACATTAAATTGTAGATATTTCACAAAACTTAGTATTATTTAGCAAAACCTCACGTGAAGCCTACAACTTGCCTAAACATGGGTAACAGCATTCATCTCTCTTTCCTAGTTAACAAATTTAAAATATAAAAGTCAAATATTTTCTCATCCTTCATCTCAATTGGAATTAAATTGCTAAGTTTAGAGCTTTGAAGTCAGAATTTATGTTTGTTACATAAACTATTTTGACAGGTGGGAGAGGGAAAGAAGAGATGTGACTTAATTGTCTTCTCTAAAAAAAAAAAACATGTCAAATTTTGAATGTTATGGCACCTGTTTTTTTGTCCATATGAACCAAACTTAAATAGATGAGATGCGGATAACATATTTGTCAACTTTGCTTAATGAGAGTTTGACAATGGGATGGTATAGAAATTCACAACTCCAACCTTTTATTTGTATTTGTTTGTCTTTTGGTAATTGATTTTGAGCTGAAAGTTCATATTATCTAATATGACATTAGAGCCTATAAATCTAAATGAGTATTTGATCCAATAAAAATTAAAATTAAATTCGATTGAAGATTGATTTATCTAAAAAGAAGCATCATCTTGATGAAGCATGTTAAGGGGATATGAGTTACTCCCCTACTTTCAACTGCTTTTGAGTGGAACTTCATATTATCTTATATTTTTTTTAATGTTGATGGTTTAGTTTTTTTTTTATTTTTTTTATTTGAGATTGTCCAGTTAGTTCAACTAACGTCATAATACATACCGTCTAATCTTACAATATTTGGATGTCAATAAAGTTTATCAATATTAATTCAATTCATGATAATTAATTCATGGATAGGTGGTTATCATGAATTGAATTAATATTTGATTTGGTGTTCAACTTTATTCTTGTGAAACTCAAAAATTGATTTCTTCCTAAATGTATGTAATCAATTGGTAATGAATATGTACCTTCTATGTAAGTCTCAAAGTTTCAAATCTACCGTAAAAAAAATGTTTAAATTCTAACTTAAATGTTGTAAAGTTAAAATAATAAATGTAGACTAATTAATAATAATAATAAATGAATAAATATGAAAGGAAAGTAAAAGTGGTTAAATCATGGGAATGGACAAAACTTTTTAAGTAAGGCCCTCTTGAATTTTATAACAGTGAAATATACTAAATGCAACAAACAAAAGGGAAATTAACGCATACTTTTTAAGTGAAGTAAGGACCTCATGAATTTTATAACAGGGAAATATAGTAAATGCAACAAGCAAGAAGGAAATTAATGCATGCCTTAAAACAGAAAATAAATTTAATTGTAACACCAACACTACTTCTAGAGCCAAATACTTTTTTTTAACCAAAAATGAATATATGAGGTTGTATACTATTTCCATATTCTACCATGTTATATTAAATGAATAAATAAATCACATATTAAATGCATTAACAACCAACATTATATATTGATATACGTTAATAATTATTTTTATCAAAAAAAAAAAAAAAAAAAAAAAAGATATACGTTAATAATTATAAAGTCTATGTTTCAAGTCAAATATATCCAGAAACAAATTTATGGATCACTTTCCTTTAAATCAACAATTGAAAAAACAATTTATGGTATAAGAGAAACAAAATTGTGGTATTAAAATCTGTAATCTTTTGGTTGAAAATTGTTTGTACTTGTTCATGCAAACATATTGTAAATTGATTTGATTATTGAACTATGACATGATGATTCGAGAGCTTGGTCAAAAGGTTACTATTTATATAATCGACAATAAAAATAAAATTGGTCCTTTTTTTTCTTAAAAACAATCAAATATATATTTGAGCTGCTATTTATAATTGTGGAAACAGAAAACTTTTTCCTTTCTTTTTTTTCTCATTCTTTTTCTTGCAAAACTACAAAATATACAAGCTAAAATACCACGTGCTCTGTCTGCAATTTTGCTGTTGGGCAAGGGTACTATTACCTACTAAATAATATAATGCATGACTTTGTTTTTAATTTATTTTTTATTTTTGAAAGCGATTTTTTTTTTTTTTTTTTTTAATTTGGCATTATGAAGATCTTCAGAATCGTGTATAAAAAAAAGTAACGTTTTAAATGGTATGTTTAAAAAATGAAAAGCCTCGTAATTATTAATTATAAACATGAATAAGTGGTAGACAGCTTAATACTCTGACAATTAAACTCTTCTGAAAATAAATCTCTGAAAATAATCTTAAAAAAGATGGGGTTGGATCAATAATTGTGAAGTTACTGTATAAAACTTTGAAAGATTGAAAACTTTTTAGATTAAAGACTTTTAAACATAGAATTTGAAAGTTTGCCAATTTTTCAAACCCTCGTTTCATTTTCATTTCTACATTTAATGAATCACTTTAATCTAACCACAAGCTTTGCCCAAAATTTAGGCAATAAATCGATACTTAATAAAGTAGGGTATCTATTAATGTCTTTGTCCATTATTATTGCTCTTTTCTTTACAGGTACTCACATATAAATTATTATTTTTTTAATCCCAACTTGATATATTATAATATTGACTAGTTTTTTTTTCTTTCAATTATGTGTTTTTTATGTCGAAAGATTTCTTGCTTTATTTTTTATTTTTTATTTTTTTTCATTGTAGTAGCATATAGAATCTAGAAACTCGAATTTTTTAGGGCGTAGGCGTCCGTTTTAAAGATTTTACTAAGGTTGGCAAAAATATTTGTGGAAAGTAGACTAAAAAGTTGGGAGTAAATATTTCATCTAAAAAAGGTTGAGTAAACATTTCATCTAAAAAAAGTTGAGTAAACATTTCATCTAAAAAAAGTTGAGTAAATATTGGCAAAATAAAAATTGATTATTAAAGAAGTCCATGATGTAAATTATTATTATTTTTTTTCTTTGACAGAAGTCCATGTCCATGATGTAATATAATAATATAATGATGTTGATTAGTCAATATATATATATACATAATGAGATTGTTTGATAGTGACGTTTTACTTTGAAGTTATCTATTTGTTTTACAAGTTTTTTTTTTTTTTAATTTAACTTAAAGAATAATAATTTTTAGGATAAATTATAAATTTAGATTTAAATAAAGTTAAAATTTAGATTTCATATGTTCAAGGAAAAAAAAATTGTAGTCTTAGTAACCTCAAAAACTCGACTTTAGTTCCTATACCTTAAATATATAATTTTGTTCCTATGATTTTAAAAATTGAAATTAGTTCATATAGTTTAATAAAAATAGTCATTATCATTTATAATACTTAAAAGGTAATTATTCATGTGTCAATGATAAAATTGTGAGTTAAGTGTAACTCATATAACAAAAGAATTGTACCATTAATGCATGAATAATAAGCTGTCATGTATTTAATATGTGATAATGACATAC
The DNA here is from genome assembly GCA_037833695.1 of Sechiopsis laciniata. Taxonomy (NCBI): domain Eukaryota; kingdom Viridiplantae; phylum Streptophyta; class Magnoliopsida; order Cucurbitales; family Cucurbitaceae; genus Sechiopsis; species Sechiopsis laciniata. The sequence continues at coordinate 11,249 of JBBMKA010013719.1, forward strand.
GATAAGAACTATATTTTAGGCTTTATAGAATCATAGAGACTAAATTTTAATATTTAAAACTATAAGAAGTAAATTCTAACTTTTTTCAAACATATAGATTAAATTCTAACATTTTTCAAAAGATAGACTAAACTCTAGTTTTTGAAACTATGAGAACTAAACTTTATCTTTCTTCAAATTATAGGGACTAGACTTATATTTTAGCCTAATTTTTATATATGTTTTTTTTTTAAAGTTTTTTTTTATACATGTATATAATATGTGGTGCGAGTTCTATGAGAAAAATTAATATTATTTTAAATTTTTGGGTTTCTTAGGACAACCATTTATTTTAACGTTGTTGTTTTTGTAAACTCATCCGAGTGTATTCTTAAGACCGGTTTCAATCCTCCCCTCTAGATATGATTGAATTCAAATTCAAAAAATACTTAGTTGAATGATCGTTGAATTAAAAAAAAAAATACTTAGTTGAATGTAAACCAAATTTAAAGTGAGTATCATCTATTAAGAGAAACTAAAAATGGTGCATCAAATAAGTATTTTTAAAAAATAAACTTACAGATTTCAATTTTAATACATTGAACTAAATACTAAGTCCTTGATAATTATTTTATTTTTTATTTTTAGTTTTAGTTTTTATTTTAAAAAAATAAAAATCACACATGTTTCACTACTATTTTTTGTTTTTTGTATTTTATAAATTAAAAACTGTTCGATAATTGTTGGTATTTAAAAAAATCAATATTTATTATTTTTAATATTTAATAAAATAAAATAAAAATACTTAAAAATATTATTAACCTATTAAATCTTAAATTTGTGGATTCGACCTTTATAGTGTGTTTTATCAATTTTCTAACATTAGACCAAAAATAAAAACAAAAAATTAATTTTTAAAAGTTACTTTTTTTTTTAAGTGTTGAATTCATTTAATATTTTAAAAACGTTTTTAAAATTTTAAAAACAATTCAGTTCAACAGAAATATTTGCAAAGTATAGTTCAACTTATAGATTTATAGGTCAAATTTGAACCTATTTCTCTAAATATTTCCAAGAAACACAAAGTTTATATCCACTGTATCAATCTAAAATTTTAATTTTAAAATATGTAAGTAAAGAAACAAAAATATATCTTCGCAAAAAAAATATATATATATATATATATATATATGTATGTATATATATGTATGTATATATATGTATGGTACGGACAAACTGGTCCACCTGTTAGTGCATTTTAAAAATATTAATGACTAGACATTTAGAAAATTTAGAACAAAAAAACAAAAAAATGTTTATTTTAGAAATGAAAAGAGGTTATAAAAAATTGTAGAGGAAAGTAGAAAAATCTGATATCTCAAAAAAAAAAAAAAAAAAAAAAAAAGGTGTGAGAAAAAGTAGAGAGGGATTACCCGAGAAAAGAAGATGTAGAGGAAAAGAATTCTGAGGGTAACGAAAGCAGTTCTAATGGGCGTAAAGACCTTATTCTTATACCATCTCTTCAAAGCTTCCTCTCTGTTCTCCAATGTCATGTCCCTAAACCTGCACACAAATGGCCATTTCTTGCATAAACAGAGCGATCCACACAGCAACAATGTCCCTAACCTTGTACCCAGAACCCACACCACCGCCCTCACTAATATCACCATTTCCATCAATCCTCTCTTCCCAATCGTCTCCGCAACCTATTTTTTCCATGCAATTACGTTGGATGTCAATTTTTATACACCAATTCAAACTTGTTTGAAAAGTATATCTTGCTTTTAAATGAACAGTAGTTCAAAATTTGCCATTATTTTGAGCTAGATCTTCTCAAATTTCATCTAAAAATTGATTTGGGAGCTTTCATAACTTAATTTTGAATCAAACACGAACGCGAAGAAATCGATTCGTCGGTGAACTCACCTCATCCGGAATCGGAGATCGCGACCCGGACGTCGCGTAAAACGCCTCCACGGCGGCGGAAGGATCGATTTCATCGTCTCGTGAATCGAACGGAAGAGGAGGAAAAACGGTGTCGCAGACGGCGGCTAACGACTCCATCTCCGCCGTGGAGAAGCCATGGCTGTACTTTTCGGTCCTTGTTCCTCTCAACAACGGATGGCACTCCGATCTGCTCCTCATCGTCGTCGTCTCTTTGCTTACTCCGTCTCTGCTTCAAGTCGTGGGGGGGCTCTGTAAATATAGGGACGGTTTTGGAAATCGATGGCTATTTTGGTCATTTTGGTTGCTTTTCTGTTTTGGGATTCCTTTCCATTTTCCCTATCTGTGTGCTTACGTGGACCTTCGTAAACGTCTGTGGTGTTTTGTCTCTTTTGCCCTCCCACGTCTCTTCCATGACTTCAGAGCCAAAATTACACAATTAGCCTTTTAAGCTTTCTTATATTTCGTTTCAACGTTATAAAATAAATATTTGGAATGATAATGATAGTACAGCGCTGTAGAGATTTTGAAGCGGTGGTATAAAATATAAAAAAATCAATGTTTGAAGTACAGATATAATTGTGAGTATACTGAACGTGAGTGGTGATATAATTGTGAGTGTATGAAAAGTCAGTGTTTGGAGTAGGTATAATTAAAGCCGTATTAAAAGTCAATATATGAATGCATGTATGAAAGAGTTTGTGTTTAGAGTGTACCTATGAGATTACTTCGTCATGATCTCTAATGTAGTTTTTTTTTTGTAATTAATTATAATATATTATTCTTACACCCATACTTTCTATACTTTTCCATATGTTTAACATATTTTAAGTAGCCTTTATTTTGTAATAAACTTGAAGCAAATTTTAAATACAAAGATCTTAGAGTTGAGAGTGGTAACATTATCACAAAATACTTTTTTTTCTTCTATATAATTTCATACATAATTTTTACAAAATCAAAAAAAAAAAAAAAAAGGCAATAGAATAATGTGGTAAATGACATACTTAAAGTATTACAAAAATCATGTAACACCATGTTATACAATCTATCCTTAAACTGAAAAGAAATTTCTCCTATTTTGGAAGTTTAATTTTTATTTGAAGATGCAATTTGTCATGGGTGTAGTGGATTTTATATGAAGTAAAAATAATGTAATTTTTTTTTTAATGGTTATCATTAACAGCCCATGTTAGAAAAAAAAACCTAACTCTTCTTCTTCCTTCTCTCCTCTGCAATTCTCTTGTTCACCATCAGAGACGAGAGGGAAAAAGAAAGAAAAAGAAAACAGAATATTTTGTTGTGGTTCATCATCCTTCCATTTTACACCATTTAAGCTTCGACAATGGGGAAGCTACCCTTGTATTTCACCACGATGTAGTCGATTTTTTTCGACCAGTTCTTTGGTCGTTAATTAGAGGGACCAAAACTCTTTTACCGGTCTATTCCATATGGCTCTTGGTCAAATTTGTTTGATCTGTTTCTACAAAAAATAGGGACAAAAAACTATATTCAATCGAAGTGAAGAGGAAATTGAATTGAATTGATTATCAAAAAATTTCTCTCCAGGTTAAATGCAGCAACGATCTTCATTGACCAAGGCCATGCTAACAGAGAAAAAAAAAAAACATAGTTTTTTTTTTAATTTTATTTAAACCCATGGAGACGGTATAAAGAATACCGATAAAACTCGCCTGGTTTTATTTAAATTCATGGACCAAACGTGGTATTGGGTGTCGGCATGTATGTGGGGTGGAGAGAATTATTATTTGTGTTTGAGGTGAAGTGAATGATTATGATAAAAATAAAATAATGAGTACGATGAGAGTGAAAAATAATGATGTGATGTTTAAAAAGTTGTTATGGGATGATGAAAAGTAGGTAGAATAAAAAATGTGATTTTTGGAAAAGCCGATCATGGGAGAACGGTTCTCAATGGCCAAAACATGGGAAGTCATGTCATTCTCATTCTTTTCCTTATTCTTAGTGGCACAAACAAACCCTTAAACCCCGTTTGAAAACCATTTTAATTTTAAAAAATAAAAACCGTATATATTTGATAACTGATTTTAGTTTTATGTTTTTCAAAATTAAAAACCAAAAAACACGTTTGATAACTGTTTTTTGTTTTCAAACCTCACATTTTGTTTTGATTTTTTTAATTTTTTAATTATTTATTATTTATTTTTTCATGCTTTTTTTGGAACAAAAACAAAAACGTGCTTTCAAAAGCTTCTTTTTTAAATTTTTAGAATTTTTTTAATATTTTTAAAATTTTAAAAACAAAAACTAAAATTGGTTATCAAACAAACCTATTGTTAAAATATTAAACAAATAACGAAATGGTTGTCAAATGGTGTCTTAATGTTAGGTTTTCGTTTTTTGAAGTTTTAGTGTTATTTTAAAATTAAATTCAAATAATTATTTCATCAATATTGAAATTAAAAATTTGTTTAACCATCATTTTAGTAAGTATTCTATTAGGTCTCATTAAAATAAAAATAAAAAAAAGTATTCTATTAGGTGACTAATGAATTTGTTGTCTCGAAACTAGAAATGTCTATTTTATCCCATCGGGTCGGGCTCCTCAAGGATCGACTCTAACGAGACAGGTGAATTTCCGTTTAAGCTAGAAATGAGGAAATGAGGAAATGAGCCAGAAGGAAAAAATCTCTATAGCTAAACGGAGACAAATGATGTATTCACCATCTCTTTTTTTTATCAATCCCCACTCCGTTTACGTAATATTATTTTTATTAAAAAAAAATTCTCTTTTTACAATTTCAATCTTTAGATATATTATTTTTTATTGTAGTAATATTTATTTTTAGATATTTTTTATTTAATATTAATTATGTACTTAGATCAATATAATTTTTCCTTTAAAATTAACTATTTAAAAAAAATTATAAATATTAAAATTAAGAAAAACAAATTAAACCGTGAATAAATTCCCACAAAAAACTTGATTCCGGTCAATTAGTGTGGGGAATTTTCACCTCGAACCCTGCAAATAAATGTGAATTTTGTAGAAATGAGAATTGAATTTAATTGCATGGACGAAGAAATTATTTTTCAACCTCGTCCCACACCAATGACATCTCTAACACAAAACTAAAATTGAACATTTTAAATATTAAGAATAAAAATACTTGACATAACATAGAAACTAACACTCAAATTAAAACCTAGAGGAAAAGTTGTTAAGCTGGATCATGATGGCATAACACTTTTTATTGTGCCATATAAAACTCATACCGTTTTACTATTTTTTTTTTAAAATCGAACCTTACATTGTTCTAATAATCATAACATAATTTGTAAAAGCTATAAATTTTAAAAAGAAACTTCTTAATCAATTTGAGGGTTTAATTAAGATGGGAAGTTGGGAAGAGGGCAGTTAGAAAGAGATCGAATGTTCTCGATTGCTCTTCTTTAATTTTCTTTGCTCATGAATTATGAAAATTGTGGCTATAGTCTTGTGAACAATTCAACTACTTTTTAATATTTGTGATTTATAACATATAGTTCATGGCCATATATTATATTTGGGATATCTACCAACCTTCAAAAGCGGCCAACTTGTCTTCATTTTGGCTCATTGCGCTAATATGGGTTTTTTTGCCCACATGAATAGGGTAGAAAAAATATATCGTTTGCTTGTCTTGTCTTGTCTTAACAAGTCAATTTTTGGCATGAATTTTCAATTTCATAATTAATAATAATAAATTTTAGATTTTACAAGTTTTGATTATTATTATTAGGAGTAGTAGGTGTTTGATTGCTCATCTTAAAATAACACATACGGGGTGTTTGTTTATCGTATTTAAAGAAAATTTAGTTTAAGGAGTTATATTGAGGAATAATAAATGTTTGATTACAATTTTATTCATAAGTTTGTAAGTATCTAGATCCGCTTATGCACACTTCCGCCATTTTCGTAAAATATATTAAATTATGTAAGGCTGAATATTAGGTCACTCCTATTCTTAACTATCATGAACTGACTCAATTGGTCAAGGAGGCTTTTGGGGTGCTTAAGGTGATGAGTTTAATTCATAGTGGCCACCTACTTAGGAATTAGTTTCCTATAGGTTTCCTTGACATCTAAATGTTGTAGGGTCAGGCGGTATATCCCGTGACATTAGTTAAGGTTCGCGTAAACTGGCCCGGACAATTAGAGATATCAAATTTTTTTTAAAAAAAAGTCACTCCTATTCTTAATATTACTGGGCTAAATATTGGTTAATGATCCAATCCAATTAATGATTTATTTCAATGATTTCCAACTCTTTAATTCAAATATTACTGCTGGACCTCTCTAGAAAGAGAAAAAAAAAAACACATATTATCATAGATGAAATGGACCTAACTCAAATTAATGTTTAAATGGTGAATCGTATTTTATATGGTGGCCTCATATATTCTGTGATAAACAATATTGTATATTTCGTAAGAAAAATTAACACAATATCTTATAATGGTAATAAAAATTATGGCGGAAATCAATTTATATCCAAGGTAGTATCATTTTTCCCCTAAACTAAAAAAATTACCTCAATTTTATCCCTTCATAATTGAATGGAATATATACTTCAATTTCAATAAAACTTGTCCTCGTTTTCATTCAACCAGCCTTACGTGGTTCTCTCCGATCTAATGACATTGCACTTTCGATTTTCAACTCCAATGCAAACCCAATTGATACGGGCAAGCCCAATACACCACTCCCAAAGCCCAGCCCAATGTAAGGCAAATATTTGCAAAGCCCAACTCCTTTATTGATACTGGCAA
>JBBMKA010013719.1:18065-32813 GCA_037833695.1 Sechiopsis laciniata
CAATACACCACTCCCAAAGCCCAGCCCAATGTAAGGCAAATATTTGCAAAGCCCAACTCCTTTATTGATACTGGCAAACCCAATACACCACTCCCAAAGCCCAGCCCAATGTAAGGCAAATATTTGTATCACGTCAATAAAAGCATACTCACTTTTAGTCATGAAGTAATTATATCCTTTCGCTTAAACGTATCTTTCCCACCACTCCACATTCTCCATTGAATAAAAATTCTTCTCATACGTCACAGTTTGGATGCTCAAAATCAGTATTTAATTCTCATTTATTTGATAACAGTGATATTTTCTATGTAGGGATTGTGATCTCTCTCCTAAGAAGTGTTTTGTTTGTTAAATTTATGGAAGATTAAAAATAAGTATTTATTAACTTTTCCTAAAAAAACTACAATCATACGAGTTTTTGTAACTACTTATTTCTAATAATTTAATTATAATTCATCAAAACAACTTATTTTTAATCAATCATTTTTAATTATTATTTTTTTAACTACTCATTTTAAATTTACATTTAAAAAAAAAATCACATACAAATCAATTTTTGGCTACAACTTTTAATTTTTACCTATTCAAAATACCAACACCTCGTACTTAAAAAACCATTTATGCCGCTTTATGTCCAAACAAATCTCATCTCCTCCGAACATTTCTTCATTACTTCCAAACCATCCAATTCATGAATCATAAATTTTCTCTCTATTATTTTCCCGAGAAACAAACAGTTCATCCCATCATTCAATCAATAATCCCATGGCTGCTGTAGCGAGCTCTGTTCTTCAATCTCCACTCCAGATCCGTCTCTCCGATCCTTCTTCTGGGTTTCTTTTTCCGCCAACAATACATCATCGGATTTCACCCAATTTCAACCTCAACTGTTCCCGCCGCCGGCAGCCTCTGTTTTCCGGCGACGGCCGACCCACAAGAAATTTCTCTCTAAACTCAGCTTCCGACAGTGTTTACTCGGACCCTTCGTCGGAAAAATCTGACCTCGTTGCATCCTTGAAGATCAAGCTACTGGTGGGTCTCTTATTTAATGAATCATTATGCTGTTTTATTTCCAGATTTGTTTGGTTTTTCTGTTTATCTGTCTTTTGCCCATAAATCTGTTGGATATGTTTGGGTCTCCGTTTATGTAAACGGCTGGATTGGTTATAATAACTCAATCCTTGTTTGCCCCATTATAAACAGTGGTTACTTAAATCTACGTGCCAGTTTATCTAAACCTACATGTCAATTTATTTAAATCTTATATTTTTTATTAAATATTTTTATGAATATTGACTATAAATTTTCTTTAAATTTTATAATATATATGATGTTTTTTAACAAAATTAATTAGTGATTGTTTGAAATAATAAATCATGAATTGGTTTTAATTAATAGTATATAATTTTTTATTTTTCTTTTTTTACAGTAGTTTATCCTTTTTTTTAATTAGTATATTTTGTTTATTTCAAATTGATTCACTGCTTAAACATTAATATTTTGAAAAAAGAATCTAAAAGAATAAACGATTTTGTGAAAAATAAAGAAAACAAAACTTAAAGGTGATATTTGTTTTCATGAGGTCAATATTAACTTAAAGAAATTATTTCTAATACATATCTACATCAATATATAAGTAAAATAGAATATGATAAAAAAAAGATAATAAATGTCGGTGGTTGAAGATTTAGTCTTTGAGGGTATTCAAAGTCTCCGATTGAAGACTTAAAAAATTATGTTCAATATTAATTATAAGTTTATTAAAAAAATTTATTAATTATTTGTTAACTTTTTTAATTTAAATTTAAGTAACTAAAAAAAATTGTGAAAAAATATTCATAACTTTTCTTACAATAATCTGCACCCCAAACACCGTTTATCATAACCTCTCTTATAATAACCTGCACCTCAAATACTGTTTATTTTAACCCACCGTGTATCATAACCCTTTATCTTTTCATAATCGGTGTCCCAAACACACTCATTGGGTTTTGGGTTAGAAGTGAATTGTCTAGTGGTTTCGTATCAGAGTAGCACGTCACAAGCATTCAAGCTCTTGTGTAAAGTGAGGCAAATAGTGTGACTAGTATAAGATTTAAAAAGTGTTTATGTAATCAGGGTTGGCAAAAAGAATTATTTGTGATCGTAGTAATAGTGGAAGTTCTTTATGTCCGTCTTTTTTCCCTTGAAATTTTTAGAGGTAAATTATTGTCTTTCTATTTTATTGTTTCCTTTAATTTCTTCTCAGTTATATTTTTACTTATTATTGCTGTTGCAGGCTTTTCCCAACAAAATCCTCTATATCAATTGTTGATTGAGAGTGGGTGTTTAGAATATATGTAGAAGAGTAAATATAGCCTAAGTTATGAGCTGTTTTTTCTTTTTTTAGTTTTGTTGAGATATGAACGACTTAATGCCTACGATTAGTCAGTTAGGGGTTTCGCTGCCCAGTCAGTGAGTGAGGGTCCAGGGACAATGCTCCGAAACCTAAACGAAATCTGTATTGTTGTTTCATGGACTTTTATGTATTTGGGTTTTATCTGTAATAGGATTTAATGAGAGTGTATACATATAAATTCGAATTAAACCCTAGCCGCCTATGATGTTCATTATGTATTCTCGCTCCCCTTAATAAAATCGTGCCCCCTCTTTGCTCGTGGATTAGCTAACACAACGTTAGTGAACCACGTAAATTTTGTGTTGTTTTCTTCTCTTCTCATTTTTCTTTGTCTTCGATTGTTTGTTTATTGTCGATTTCATAACAAGTTTAGTAGCAATTTATAATGTCTGATTAAAATTCAGGAGGTTGTGTTAGATTGATCATCTATGTGCTTTTGGGTTTAGGGATTTACTCGTGGATATAGCTTGTTTTAGTCCATAGTTTTGATCTTTTTGTTCTTGTTCACATTGGATTTGTTAGTGACAACACACTTTTACATATCTCAAATTATGATATTTGTAAATTTTGGATATATTCGTGAGTATCTGGGTAGCTTACGCACACTTCAACTATTCTCACGGAACAATCGTCTGATACCACAACATATAATTTTAAATGCCGCAGTAATTTAATTAATAGGTAGGTGGTCAACATGGATGTAACCCAGATGGTCACTGTGGATTTAACACATAATCTATTAGTTCACCAACACATGGGTGTATGTTCTCATGTCTTTGTTTTTTGTTTCACCCGAGACATCACCCACCACTTATGTGTGTATGATATTTCTCTTATCTAGTCAACGTGTGACTTTGGTCTCACTCCCAACAGAGTTCTGGTAATCTTTTCTAAGAAATTAGGAATATTTGAAAGCTGCTCTGAATTGAGATGAATGAAGCTGTAACATCACAATAGAGATGTATGCCTGTTAGTAAATAAGGGATGATTTTTAGTTCTTTTTTCCTCCCTGGCTGAGGAGGGCAGCCTCCTTATTAACATGCTATAGTTGATGTAGTAAACTCTGTCATATTCTCTTGCAACATAACTGCTGCAATGATTTGTGTTTCTGTTTTATTAATGCTTGTTCTTTGTTTTCTCTAGAGTGCAGTTTCGGGGTTAAATAGAGGTCTCGCTGCAAGCGAGGATGATTTACAGAAGGCGGAGGATGCTGCCAAAGAGATTGAAGCTGTGGGAGGGCCCGTGGACATCTCTGTTGATCTTGACAAATTGCAAGGACGATGGAAACTGATATACAGCAGTGCATTCTCATCCCGTACTCTAGGTGGAAGTCGACCGGGACCTCCCACGGGAAGGCTACTTCCCATTACTCTTGGTCAGGTGCAGTATGTCACAATTCTATTATTGTTGGTCATTTCTCAGCTATATCTCTATTTTAGAACCAGACATGAGAGCTTCTTCTTCTCGTTCAACTCACAAGCAAAATGACTAACGTAACATCTTCGAGAGCAATGTTCATTGCTCATTTTCTTCATGCTGACTTTCAAATTTCCATGATTAGGTGTTTCAGCGGATTGATGTAATTAGCAAAGATTTCGATAACATCGTAGATCTTGAGTTAGGTGCTCCTTGGCCTCTACCTCCTGCTGAAGTCACTGCTACATTGGCTCACAAGTTTGAAATCATTGGTCGGTTCTCTATGCATATTGTTTCACTTATGGTTTTACAATTATAGGGTCATTGCAATGCAGCATACCTTTCTAAACCAGAATAATTCTTCTGTTGTCTGCTTTGTACTGAGATCAGGATCTGCTAAGATTAAAATTACTTTCGAGAAAACAACCGTGAAAGCAACCGGGAACTTATCACAGCTTCCACCATTAGAGGTACCTCGGATTCCAGATGCGTTAAGGCCCCCGTCCAACACCGGAAGTGGTGACTTTGAAGTCACTTACCTTGATAATGATACTCGGATCACCAGAGGAGATAGAGGAGAACTCAGGGTGTTTGTTATCTCATAATATCATCACAGACATGATGGATTTCCTTTGCTGTATCCTCAACTTCAAACATCTCCCCACAGAGTCGAAATTTTATCATCCACCATCGTTTATTATTATTATTTTCAGTTTTCTTATCGACTTTTGTACACAAACTTAAACTTAGAGATCAACTGCTAAAGACATAGTTAGGAAGAGGAAAGTAGTCAAAGTACAAAGTCTCTGGATTTCTACATTGTTTACTGTAAGTAGTTTCATTGTCTTGATCGATGTATTGATGATCAGTCAGCATAAACATGTAAAATGGTTAATTGCAGGCTCTTATGAGTTTTGACAGCTTAAAGTGCTTTTTGAATACAAAAAGCTTTCTGTGGTATCCTTGTTAGCTTACATGAATGTAACAGTGATTAAAGTTAGAAATTTGAATACCAAAAGCTTTCAATGGTACCCTTAGAAGTATTAGGAATATATAGGGGCATTTGTGCAATTAGTTAGAGAGTTAGTTACATATTATGATTATAAATAGAAAGAGTTAGGGATTAAATACCTCGAATCACTTTACTTATCGTGAATTTCCATTATGATTTGTTAAGTTGTTCAATAAATCTAAAAACGATAAGTTGTTCAATGGTTAATGGCCCCCACAATATTTAGGCTGGACATGGTTCAAGTCCCAATTCTGCTGGGTTAATCAATAAATCTGAGTTCTATCAATAACATCCCTTGTTGTCTTCCGAGTTTGGGCCTTGGGATGGGTGTGATTGTCTGTGCCCCAAGGTATGTAGGGCAGGTTATAAAATGAAAAAGAACAAGAGAGTGATAGTTAAAGAGGGTTTTTTTGTGGAAAAAGAGACTTGTATTACTTGAGAGATGAAATGTTCCAATTGGTGCACAAATATGCAACAAATGTGTAGTACAACATAAGCTCTATCTAAGTGCTGATATTGTGACTACATTGGTTCTGTCAATATCAGTGATTTGTGATAATCACACCACTGCATTGAAATGGGGTGATGATTAAGTAGAAATTCAAATTTCACATTACATGTGGGACATTCTTTTCAAGAATGATTGTTGGCACATGTTTACAAAACAACTTTCTTGGGTAATAAAATTATAACTGATTACTGAAGCTAAAATCATATCATCTCCAAGGCAACAAAATTCTGTTCTATATGGGCTTGGAGGACCATTTTGGAGCAGCCAGCCTGACTAGAATGCCTTTTAGTTCCTTGTTTGGAATTCTTCTAGTTCTCATCCCTTCTCTTCCTCAACTGCTTCCATAACTGGAAAATTTATGTCTGTTAAAGAGTTGTTGTCTCTTGATCTTGTACCATCCTTAGATCTCCTCCGATGCGAGTGTTTTGCGGTAGGATTTTCTGAGCTTGATTCAGCCCCGAGATTTGAACGACGATGTCGTGAACTTCGAAGACTGCCTTCTTGAGAGGCAGAGTCACCTGAATGGCATGATGAGCGGTTTCTCCTCGAGCCTTTCTCAGATTTCTGTTGAGCAGAAGAAGAGTCTAGGGTCGAGGTAGATTCGGATGAAGTTTGGCGTTTTGACTTTGGAGCCCGATTCGCCTTTTTCACATCCAGGTCTCTAGACCCTACACAAAAATATGACCTCCATTACCAACTTATCTTAACCATCCTCAAAAAGTCTAAAAATACAAAAAACCTCCAGCATTCTCTAAACCATATCTCAATCACCGAGACTTGGTCATCAAAATGCAATAAATCAAACAACATCTCTATTCATGACCTAAACGTAAATAGTCCTTATAAATTGACGCTAAGTTAACCTGAACACGCACAGATAAATTGAAGAAGCAGCAGCATACCTTGGGTGGGGGCATTAGCAGAAGAACCATCAAGTTCCCCAGCAGAACTAATCAAATCACTTGAACTTTGTGTTTGCGGTGTAGATTTGAACTCGTTCATCTGTGCGATATCGAAACGCCCACAAAATTCAAATCAAAACAGAACATAAAATCAGAAAGGACTATAGGGTTCAGCCATAGATCAATGAATCTTACCCAGCTAGGGTTATTTTGATTAGTAGATGGACCATCCATTCCAATGTGAGCAACATGCTTAACATCAGTTGGAAGCCCAATCTGCATTTCCGGTTCTTTTTCATCTGAAAAGTTCCCTCAACACAAATCAATCAATACATAATCGTCTGAACTCAGGGCAAAAGATTTCGAACGAAACCCGAAAACCGAAAAGCATACCGAAAATCTGTGAAATGTATTTTAGTCCTTTTAAGAGGCCCTTTACAGAGGTGCCCATTGTTCCAATTAGCTATATAAACTGAAAACTGAGGGAGAAAAAAGAAACCCCAACCAGAAAAATCGATAATAATCCTACACCTGCGATTCAAAATCCAAAAAAGATTAAATTACTGATTGACTCAAAACGATTTCAAATTAAAGAAAAATGTGGGACAAAGGCCGGAAGGTGAATATGTCCAACATGTCCCTCAAGATGGTGCCATATAAGGAAGACCATCTTGGATTATATCAAAATTTATGAATCGAAATAACTACTTTGGCTTACTTGCTTGGGTCGGATCCAAAATTTTGAAATCAAATACCTGCTTAAGCTTATGCTCGCTTGGGTGGGGTCTGAACTACCCGCATAAGTTTTAGAATTTAAAGGGACCAATAACCCACATTGAGTTATGATATCATATTTGATAATATAATGTTCCACTTCAAAACCAATTTGTGGCAACGGAAATACTATCTCATATCTTTAGGTATTAGAAACTTCACAAAAAGGCCACAAAGTAAGTATCAACTGAGAGAATGAATAGAAAGTACCTCGAGCTAGAAGAAAGTGAAAATGGGGGAAATTGGCAGGTTTTGATCGACGGGAGCGGGAATCGGAGCCGGAGACCAGTCAATCAAAACCCGATTGATTGATTGAGAGAAGAATGAATTAAGGATGAAATGTACAGAAAATGAAGGAATAGAAATTCGAATGAAGAACGAAGATCCATGACCTAATCTTAGTGCAGGTTTCCAATGCCTGTTTTGTGAAAGCGCGGGAAAAGCGGTTGGGAAGAGTCTGTACGGCCTCCCACTTTCGCATTATTTTCTCTTTTCATTTTAAATCATTATTTTTTATTAATATTATAGAAATATTAGTTTGTACAGCCGGTGGTCTCTGGTTATTGCTATTTACACTTCGATGGAGAAAGCTATTTTAAATGTTATTTTCTAAAAACAATATACTTTTTAATTTTTATTGATGCCCTTTATTTGTTTTTAGTTTTTGTTTTAGAAATACAAATATGTATAGGCAATGGTTTTCTTAGGTTCAATCGTTGAAGATTCAAGATGTTTCTATTAATAAATTCTATGCCTTTTTTTTTTTATTTAACAACATTTTGAGAATGGAAATTCAAACTTGAACCTTGGATTACTGGGTTGTATAAGATATGGCTAAAACTATATTCTTGTCAACTATTAGGACACATTTTTATTAGTTTGCATTTGGTTTTCTTTTCTAATTTAAAAATCTTAATTATTTCATTGATAAATATCCTTTCTTTGGGTTCAACTTTAAAATAACTTTTATGAATTTTAACAAAATCTGGAAATTAAAAGCACGTTGCATGAATCTTTTTTAATTCAACAATTTATAGGGGTTGAACTAAAAAAACAGTTCTAGGGGTATGATTCAAACAATTAAGTACGTAGGTTTAGCATGTTTATAAGTGTACCAAACGATTACAAGTTAATTTTATGGTTAATTATAATGAGTAGCAAAAAAAATTAGGAATTTGAATATTTGCAAATATATATAAATAAATAGATAAATAAATAAAAGATTTCTGATCTTTATTGTTCTAATTTTACACATTGTCTTCTTTTTTCTACAATTCAATAAATATTGAGAGTGAGAAATTTGAATATAGTTTTGGTCATAAAAACACATTTTATGTCAATTCTTTTTCTTTTTTTTTTTTTTGCTATCCTTGTTGGTTTATCAGCATGTACATATATATATATATATATGAGCTAGTTGTGTACAACAGGCAGATGCTTTTACAAATTGAATCAAAGATAGTGAAGTGAAATGAGAACAAAAAGAATACATATGGACAAATGTTGAAGACTTGGAATTAAAGGAACCTTTCCAATAAATAAATGTCAAAAGTAGGATGATTTTACAAGATTAGAATTCCTGCAAAGACGCAAAAACGTTGATCAGCTAGTTCTGTGAGACAAACAAGAGCACAAACAAAATAAGGAACATAAGATTGTCAAATCACAGAAAAGACAATTGAAGCCTAAAGATTATGTCTGAATTTAAGGATGTCAAAGGGATTTCGAATAAGCCATAATATGAGCAGATAGAGGAAGTAACAATATAAACGAGACAGCCACTCGGTTTTCAGCGACGACCAGTCCCTTACGACGCCTTGAGATCATCCATGCCAACATTAGTCTGTGAAAGAGAGTATTCATCAGTTTTCTAAAGCATTTCCAAACCAAATTAAGACAGTTTAGAGATACTTTAATCTATTGATTATTCGTCTTTTAGATTCAATAGCATTAGGTTAGTATATGATGTGAATGGATAAAACTTCTAATATCTTGCTCTGAGACAATATATCTTAAATAGTATTGGGGATCATACATTAGAAAAGTGAGGAGATTTCACGACTAAAGGTAGTCTATTCCTTACTTGCCAATTGGTGTTGAGATGAAACCTCATACTATTTAATATGGTATCAAAGCTCATTAAACACAAATGGGTATTCGATCTTACAAAAATGAAATTAAGATCCGATCGAGAGGTAGCATTTTGAGAGGCATGTTGAAGATCTCAAGTTGTAAAAGTGAGGAGGTCTCGCAACCTTTATAAAAAAAGGTTGACTACTTCTCTTATTACCAATTAATTTTGAGATGAAACTTCATATTATCTAATAAATAGTTAAGTTATGCTTAAGTTGCTTTTAGTCCATTGATTATTGCCAATGACATACATAAGAAAAGTGAGAGAATGAATCAATCCTAAACTAGATTTAATATATTGAGGTTCACTAGTTGTATCAAGTTTGAAAGTTTAAGACCGATCTTAAGGAATTTGAGGAATCTTACCAGAAACTTGTGGTTCTCTTGGAGGAGAGGTGAAAAATTTGCACAAAATTTCTCTATATCAGCTTCAACGTTGCCATTGCCTGATATAACATCAATAAACTTCTTACGATCGGGAGCAAGCTTCATGGCGACCTACAATTTCAGTATCCGATTAGAATCGACATGTAATTTCTCAATAACCCAAATTTCACAGATTGAGCTCAACTATATGAAATAACATTCAGTTAAGTCAAACGTTATAGATGTATTTGAAGCAGTAAAAGAACGTTTAATAAAATTTGCCACGGTTCTGTAACTCGTATCATTGTTTTTGTTGAATCATGTTTCAATCAACCCCAAAGCTTAAGTTGATGGATTGAGGTAAATTTAATTATATCAATCAACACTTTCCATCATTTGTGGAAAATTTGAGAAAAGCCTTTCGAGTGTAATTTAATTTTAATTGGGGAACAAATGACTTGACAGAAACTCGAGCTCATGACCTCCTGCCCATGTTGAATTAGATTAAACCACCAATCAACCCAAACTTAAGTTGATAGGTTGAGATAAACTTAATTATAGCAATCAACAGTTTTGTTTCCGGAAAGTGACGTGTGAACTTCTCAATCTTGAAATGAAAACTCATATGTTACAGTTGCTTGTGAGATATTAAAGAGTTTAAGACCCAAAAAATTGTTCGTAACAAGAGATATTCCAGAAACAGAGCTGTAGCAATATGCTTACGAGAAGAAAAAAGAATGCTGCAACTAACAAATTGGACCAAAAATCACCTCTTATATATACCAAAGAACTTCAAAATTAAATTAACGAGGGGCATCAGAGAATTACAGTGAAACTTGAACTGGCCAGCCAGCCATGCCACTTTTTCAAGGACTTTCCATAGGCTTCTGTACAGGCACGAGTCATTGTCCAATCTTTATGCTCCATTAAGTTGCGAAACAGTTCTACCAAGAAATCCATTGCTCTGAATATGATCAAAATATGCAAGTAGCATCAAAGTATGTGCTAATCAAATTGATCCAAGATCATTTTCATTTTGCAGGGTTGTCTTAGATAATTATATTTCTGGGTTTGGTTTAAACAAAAACTTGCACATTATTTTATAAGCAAAGGAAGAAAATCAATTTGATTCTGTCAATCATGCTCCAGATGCAAACGAAAACCCATTCCTAGAATTAAGAAGTACAAAGAGTCACAGTGACAAGTTATCATATGAAAATGCTATCTCGCAGGCTTTTTTTTTATGACCAGGAGTCGGAGTTTCGCTCCCATATACCCGAGGCACCGTTGCCCCATCCCTAGGCTGTGTCTCTATCTCGCAGGTTATGTGCAATACCAAAACAAAGAAAAAGCGAGGATACACATCTTGAGGGGGCAAGGGAAAACTGAAGTAGTTCATTTTTTAATGTTAACAACAGATTATTTTGCATCATTTTGATAATCCCTTTGAAGTATCTCATGGAAGATGAGGGAGGCTTCCATCACCAATTAGATTTTAGTCCTGTAACCTTTAATGACAAACATGATTTTTGTATAAGCTTATGTTCAAGAGCTTCCTTGATAACATTCAACAAGTAGATCTCTAGTTGCGCCAGCATCCAAAGGAAAAAAGACAAATTCACTACAGATTGTCTAACCTTGTCAACCAAAGAAGACCATTTGTGCAGCTGGATGATCCTTTCGCAGTTTTAGTTTCAATCTCAATTTTCACCAAGTTATACAAGTATTTGTATGCAGTTGGATTGGAAGAATACTTGGTTTCCAATCTCTACAGATACAAACAATAAGGTGAAGAAAACATGACTGCTAAAGAAATGACTATAACAAAATGTCAAAATCGCAAGCATTAATATGATGTCGAAAACTTGAGAACCACGAATGCATATTTGTTTCCCTTTCTAAGAGTACAGAAAACACTTGCAGCTTTATATCACGAATGCTTATTAAACACCCATAAACCCTCAAGTTAGATGTATGTTTTATCTTTTCAGATACAAAACATTTTTCCTTCCACTACTTTTCCAGCTACATTTCTCATTTACTCCAATCTCATTTGGAAAAAATAAATTAAAAATAAATAAAAAATAAAAAGAAGAAGACAGATTAACTAAAAAGTTCTACATCCAGTGAAAGCGAAGAGTAGCCTACAAAATAAAACATGATAGGCATATAAAATTAAGTGAACAAATGCATATAAGCTTCAATGTTTCCCCCTTATGTAAAAACAACAGACTGCCATAAACTGGCATTATAGACAACGATAATCTACAAATTTAACGACTGGAAAAGGGATTATGACATGCGCATCTTACCGAGATGTTGCCTCCAATGTCAGTTTTAACAAGTGTCATAGCAGCTCCAAACTTATCTGCGTTAGAAAAACTTGATCAGTTTGAAGTAACCCTGAGTATGAGATTGCAGTTATTTACGCTGAGTTGCAGTAGGAATTCAATTTTGATATGAAAACAAATGACTTTGTTTTTTTCATTTTTCCAATGACTTCAAGATTGAAGAAAACTTAAAAGGGCAGATCTAGTTCTCTAGTCGGCCAACAAAGATGTTGAGGATCCTCACCCACCCTGTTCCACATCGGAAAGGTGACTCACAACCTTTATCATTGGACTATTCCTCTCATTGCCAATTAATTTTAAGATGGAACCTCATGTTATCTAATATGATAACATAACTCATTAAATTCTAGCAGGTATTTGATCCACAAATTTGAATCCAATCTAAGATTGGTGAATCCAAAGAGGCACCATCTTGAGGGGCATGTTGAGAATCCCTACCCGTTATCCCACATTGGAAAGATGAGGAGGTCTCACAACCTTTATAAGATAACATCACAAGACTACTCCTTAAATTACCAATTGATTTTGAGATGAACCCATGTTATCTAATAAAAGAAATATCAGTCCTACAAACTTCAAGTACGCAAATGATGCAGTCCATATTTGTGTTCTCGATAAAATTTTCACTTTGGTCAAAACTAAATACTATGCAAGCAAACACCAGGAAACAAAAGAGTAGTTTTTAAAGGCAAAAGGAATCAAGAGGCACTGCACCTATTACAGGCAAAATAAGTTTGCACACTTCCAAGAAAGGCTTGGTCAAAATCTCCCCTGCATCAGATTTGACATGCTTAAAACCTTCCAAGGCAGGGGCGAAAGCAGTTCCCTCCATTCGTAGGCTTCGCTGCATCCAAACAAGTAACATGAATCCGTAACCGAGATCACAAACAATTAGGCCTCATTTGATAACCATTTTATTTTAAGTTTGTTATTTTTAAAATTTAAGCCTACAACAACTATTTCACCATATCTTTTTTTTCTTACTATGATGTCTACCTCTTATCTACGCTTTTAAAAACCAAACTAAAATTTGGAAACAAAAAATAATAGCTTCCAAAAGCTTGTTTTGATTTTTGAAATTTGATTAGTATTCACATATTTTCTTAAGTAAAATGGAACACATGGTAAAAAAATTTAGTAAAAATAAGCCTTAAATTTCAAAAACTAAAAAAAAAAAAACAAATGATTATCAAACACCACCTTAGAAACTATTAATTTCTGTTAGATTACTTGACAAGCACCAGTCCAACAGAAAATTCACTTCGCTCATCGAAACAGAAATCAATATGGAATTCAATAATGTTGCAAAATAAGTAACAGCAGGAATCCGTAACACTTCAAAGAGACCAAACAATTAAAAATCGTTAATTTCCGTCAGATTCCTTCACAATCGCCAGTCGAACAGAAATTTCACTTCGCTCATCGAAACAGAAATCGATACGGAATTCAATCATGTTGCAAAATAAGTAGCAACATGAATCCGAAACACTTCACAGAGACCAAACAATTAGAAATCGTTAATTTCCGTTAGATTCCTCCACAACCGCCAGTCGAACAGAAAATTCACTTAGCTCTTCGAAACAGAAATCAATCCGGAATTCAATAATACAAATCGCAACAGCTTGCATTCAAGTTGAAAGTACTCCGGTTTTCTTATACGATTAAAACATCCTTCAATTCCTTCTACATTTTGTCAGAAACGAAAAAAAAAAACGAAAAAAAGATAGAGCGGGAATGAGATCAATAGATGCGATTCAATCAGATCATCACGGCGTAAGTCAGATAAACAAGCAGTTCAACGAAGAATTCCGGCAAATGAAGCAGAGAAATGTATGCTTACAGTGAGGAGATGCTTTGTGTAGGGATTCCTGCCGCCGCGTCGTCCAGATCTCCGATCGAAACAATGAGAGTTCGATTGAAAGTATCAGGACATGAGAGAAGAGGAAGATTACCGGTAAATGTGGGATCCAGTACTAAAAGAAGTTCTCAGAATCCCACTTTTTTTTTTTGAAATCAATCACTCTTCTAATTTTAGGGTGTGTTTATTTATTTATTTATTTATTTTTGTAGAAAAGAGCGCAGTAGAATAGAGTAGAGGAGAAAGAAGGAGTTAATAGCAGTTAGAAATGATTATCTACTCTTTTAGACATTGAGGTTAAAAGTAGTAGAGAAATTAACTACTTGTTTGAGAATTAAAGTTAATAGTGGTTGATACATTTTTCTTTCTTTTTATATTTTGAAAATGTGGTTAGAATAGTCTATAATTAAAAATTTATGAATTTTAATTATTCACCTCAATATTGTTAACTAATCTTAAAAAGCATTTTTATGTTTTTTAGTCGAATAATAATTCAAATTCATGACATTTTAGTTCATTGATTCACATATACACACATAAAATAATAAAAAACTATCATATTGAATTATCAATCAACTTTTAGTTTTATACTTTGTTACTAAACATATTAGTAACATGAATCAAGTAAGCAATAGTAAATTTTAAAAGTTTGAACTAAATTTACCATTGAATAGATCGTTGAGAGTAGTAGAAAATATATTTACGTGAAACTTGTAAGAATATTTTATTCTAAAAAATAAAGAAATAGGAAATAGTAAGATATGATGGTCTTATTAAGTAAACAAAATATATTATATAATAGTTAAAATATTTGTTTCCTAACACAAAAATTTTAAAAAAAAAAAAATCATAACTTCAAAATATTTGTTTATTTTTCTTTCATTTCCTAACTTTATTAAATTTTGCTTATTATTTTAATTATTTTTTAAAATATTAACTACTTAGGAAACAAACAACTAAAATGTCATTTTAGTCTATTTACTTTCAATTTTGTTTTATTTTGATTCTTTTACTTTTAAATGTCAAA
>JBBMKA010013728.1:0-32813 GCA_037833695.1 Sechiopsis laciniata
TAATGCTCATTGAGCTGCAGAACCAACGGATAAACAACCTAGGCAATATAATGATAACAAGTACAAATAATTAATATTTAAGCAGCTCACAAACTAGGCGACCAACTCACAAGGCTCGGAACAAGGGATTACCCAAAACCGAGAAGAACGGGCTCAGCAACACGGCATCGGCAAAGGTGAAAACTCACAACTGGCACGTAGAAGAAACGTGTGGTAAACCTCGGTAGGGTAAAACGTTGCGGCAAACCTCGACAGGGCAAAACGCTGCGTGCGACTGGGCCAAAGCTTGTGCGCTGGACAGCGAAGATGTGCAGCTAGTCTCAGTGAATCTGAGCGAAGCTAGGTGAACGCTGGACAGCGATCGCGAGGGCGAACGGAGCGACTGTGTGCGGCGTTTCTCTGCACAACAAAGACGAGCTGCTGGGCGATCTGGCGACGTGCGGGTTTGCGAGGCGGTTAGGCAAAACGAGGCGATGTTGACAAGGTCTCGCGGCTAGGGTTTGCAACGGCGAAGGCGAAGGCAAAGCTGGGTTTGGGTTTGGGTCTCGGCAAAGAAAGAGAGAAAGAAGAAAAAGAGCACAAATGAGGAGAAGAACGTTCTTAAATAGGGAAAGGGAAGGCTCTTCGCCACGTGTCGAATTCTCCCAGAACCAACCAGCCTTCGAGTCTTGGCGAGGGAAAACTTAACCAATATTTTCTCATTTTTCTCTTTTAACTTCTTTTAACCAAAACAGCCTCCAACCTCCAAAAGCAACTAACCCGAAAGTCTTGTAAATCATAAAAATAACCTTGTCTCAGTCAAAAGCAAGAACGACCCTGGAAGCCGATAAATTATCAAACTACCCCTAGGGGTAAAATGACCAAAATATCCCTAGAGGCTAGAACTGGCCTAACGGCCCAACGAAACAACCGAATAAATAACCAAACATACATGGGGAACCGGAATGGTAAAACTGGGTCCTTACAGATAGTCAAGTAGAGTAGCTTGCCAATGAGTCTCGATAAGTCGAGGCATCAGTTAGTGTGTCATTCGTGTCTTTGAGGCGAACCGTTGGTTCCATGGGTACAGATTCTGGCTTGCAACCAAGTAAACCTGCATCTTCAAGTAGCTGTAATGTATAACGTTTTTTAGAAAGATAAATGCCCATTGAAGATCAAGCAAGTTCTAACCTAAGAAAAAACTTAAGATCACCAATGTCTTTTAAACGAAAACGCTGATTGAGAACACTTTCTAGGGACTGAACCAATTCTTCACTAGCTCTAGTGAGTATAATATCGTCAACATATACAAGTAGAGCAATGAAAGAATCACCAGCCCCTTTGAGAAACAAAGAATAATCAGCTTTTGATTGTTTAAAACCAAAGGACAAAAGGGTAATAGTGAATTTAGCAAACCATTGACGAGATGCCTGTTTGAGTCCATACAAGACTTGTGGATTTTGCAAACTAGCTGTTCTGAGCTTGATAGAGTAGATGGTTTATAACCAGGGGCCAGATCCATGTATACATCTTCAATACGATCGCCATGAAGAAATGCGTTGTTCACATCAAGTTGAACAAGCTTCTAGTTGACAGACACAGCCATTGTCAATAAGACCCGTACTGTGATTAATTTTGCAATTGGTGAGAAGGTTTCTAAGTAATCGAGTCCTTCTTGTTATGTAACCCTTTCACAACTAGTCGTGCCTTATACCTCTCAAGTGTGCCATCCGCTTTTAACTTCACTTTGTATACCCATTTGCATCCAATGGGAGTCTGTCTAGAAGGAAGGGGAACCACGCTCCACGTAGAGTTTTCCTCAAGGGCATTTAGTTTTGCTTTCATAGCTTCTTGCCAATGAGGTATGGGAGCAGCCTGATGATAAAACTCTGGTTCAAAATAGGTAGACAGTTTTAGTGTAAAGGTTCGATAGTGAGAGGACAATCCATCATAAGATAGAAATTGGTGTAGGGGATACCGAGTAGTATATGAAGTTGGTGAAGTTTTGGAAAGCAGGTTGCAATGATAGGAATCAAGGTAGCTGGGAGCTTTATGAGAGCGGGCAGAATGTCGCAAAGGGAGGTGCAATAGTGGCAGGGTCTATTTGAGAATGGTGATTGGAACAAGGTTCAGTAGGGACTGTGGCCATTGGTTGTAGATTGGGGAAGGAATTTGAAACATGTTGAGTAGGCAGCTCAGTTCTACCTGAGGGAGAAGGGTCATGTTCAGGATGGGCAGCACTAGAAGATTTAGACTCTTATTCATTAGCCATAACCAGTTGTTCATTTGCTGATAAATGTGCAGAGTCAGCCAAAATTGACTCGTTTGATAAGAGTGGTGCATCGAGCATAAAAGAATCATATGTATCTTCACATCCACGAGGCAATACAACATTCTTAAAAGCATTTGGCTAATCAACCAAGGTAGTAATTGTATGGAAAGGAAATATAGTTTCATGAAAAACTACGTCTCTTGAAATGAAGAATTTGTGTTGGTCAATGTCAAACAACCTATACGCCTTCATTCCGAGAGGATACACCACAAATACAGCAGCCACTTCTCTTGGTTCAAATTTTGTCCTCTGTGTAGACAAAGTTGAGGCAAAACAAAGACATCCAAAAACCTTGATCCGTGAATAATCAGGAGTATCACCATGCAATAAGGTATGAAGAGTGGACCATTTGAGCCATGGGGAAGAAGATTTGTTGATGAGATAAACTGCTATAAGGACACACTCACTCCAGAAAGTTAAGGGCACTCGTGAGTGGAAAAATAATGCTCGAGAGACATTAAGTATATGTTGGTGTTTTCTTTCTACTACAGCATTTTGCTCAGGCCTTGATACACAAGAAAACTGATGAATGACTCCTTTAGCAAGAAAAAACTCTTTAAAGACCAACTCTGGAGCATTGTTAGATCTAAACATCTTTATATGTTTACCAAATTGTGTAAGTACAAGCTGAAAAAATTGAGGTATAATCGATATAACATCTGATTTTGCTTTTAAGCATGTAGACCCAAGTGTATCTTGTACAATCATCTACAATGGTTAGAAAATATCTATATCTAGACAAAGAGAGAGTTGAAAAGGGGCCGTAAATGTCAGCATGGATAAGATCAAAAGGGCTTGAAGCCATGTCATTATCTGAAGGGAAAGACAATCTTTTCTGTTTTGCCAATGGGCAAATTTCACAAGGAACAATGTGTTTAGAAATATCAGAATCAAAATGTAATACATCTTTTAGACAATTCAAATGAGAAACAGAAATATGTCCTAATCTAGCATGCCATAACTCCTTAGTTGAATGAGGAACCGAGGCAACAACAACTTGACAAGGATCTTCTAAGACATAGAGACCATCACGCACACTACCTTTGCCAATCATCCTCAAAGTGGATCTTTCCTAGATGGTGCAATTTTGATTAGAAAAATTCACTAATATCAAAGCATCAGTGGTTAACTTGCTAACAGATACAAGATTGTACTGAAATATAGGCACATATAGCACATTATGTAGATGCAGGGTCCCAAATATCGATATAGAACCACAATACTGAACATTTATCACAGTTTGATCAGGCAAAACAACAGAGGTATGAACAGGATTTAAAGAGCTGAAATTTGCACGATAACATCAAATATGTGCAACAGCACCTGAATCAAGAATCCATGTAGTAGGAGAAAGAAAAACAGAGGATCTTGAGCTAGCTAGAATGGTAGAAGGCATACCTGTGATGTGCGAAACAGAGGCCGTAGCATTTGGCTTAACGGAATCGAGTTTATTCTGAAGCATTGTCAACAGGTTTTGACACTGTGTGAAGACCATTGACGAGAACGAGACATCAACGGATGGCACAACTACTGCAACAGGCAACTGAGCAGTTGGTTCAGTGAAAATAGCACTAGCTTAAGCTGGAGCTTGGGAAGTTTTCTTGGACGGGGAAAACCATGAAGTCTGTAGAAACGGTCGACGGTGTGGCCAATACGTCCACAATGAGTACAGACAGGTCGATCTCTTCGAGGCTTTGCTTTTTGTAGCCATATGATCTACAGCCAGAGTAATCGCTAGGGTAGAACACAAAATAGGGAGGGAACGTCATTGTTCTTCGAGTGCAACAAGAGTGAAAGCCTTAGTTATAGTGGGAGTTGGCTCCATCAGTAGTGTTTGGGACCGTGCAGGACCAAAAGAATCATCAAGACCCATTAGAAAAATTCATCAAGAACTCCATTTCAAAGAAATCAACAAGTTTCTTATGACCGCCACAAGTACACAGGCCACAGATGCAACCTGGATGATACGAGAAGTATTCATCCCATAGACTCTTGAGTTGAGAAAAGTAAGTGGTTATCGATTGCTGATTTTGAGCAAGAACAGCGAGGCTGCACTTCAGTTGAAAGATTCTTGGACCTGTCTTGCGTTGATATCTCTCCTTGAGATCATCCCAAATCGCTTTTGCAGAATCGGTAAAGAGAATACTCGCAAAAATGTTCTTCGAGACAGAGTTGAGGATCCAGGCCACAACGACGTTATTGCTTCGAGTCCAAGCCGGGAGGTCAGAACCAGTAGGTTGACAGGCCAAGTCGCATCGATCTACTCCAGGTTGTGTAATTATCTTCATTGAGGAGTTCAGACACCAATACAACGTTTGAGGTATCGTGGTGACTGAGAAAATATGGATTCTGGTTGATATCGATCGAAGCCGAAGTGAAGACAGACGGATGATGACCAGATTGAGGCTGAGTGTCAGATTGAGGCTGAGCACCATAGCCAAGTTGAGGATGAACGCTGGATTGCGGCGGAGCTTGAGTTGCGAAAGTTGCAGATTCCATTGGAGAAGATGAAATCAATTGAAATGAGGAAGAAAGAAGAGGGATTTTGACTTTA
This sequence comes from Sechiopsis laciniata, assembly GCA_037833695.1. Lineage (NCBI taxonomy): Eukaryota > Viridiplantae > Streptophyta > Magnoliopsida > Cucurbitales > Cucurbitaceae > Sechiopsis > Sechiopsis laciniata. The sequence continues at coordinate 4,866 of JBBMKA010013728.1, forward strand.
GTCAACTGATACCATAAAAGAGGGAAGACTTGGAAATTGGGAAAATGAGACTTCGTTTTCTCATTCCTCAAAGAGGATATTTATACATTTGCTCATAACTGACTATTGGTTAAATAAACCAACTAAAACTACTTAACAGAAAAATAACCTTTCTTTAGTTAGGTAAAAATAACAAACAACTAACAAACTTATTAAAAAGAATAAGAACTATTCTAATAATTTAAAATAAGCTAAATTATCAAACATACTCCCCAACTACAAAAGTTGTGTCAAACATGCTTCTGAACTTTGAAAAGATTCAAAAATATCTTTGAACTTTAAAAAATGTTTAAAAAATACTTTTGTTGTTAACTTTGAATGGAAACCGTTAAAAGTTTGTTTAAAAAATACCCTTTAACTTTTAAAAAGTTTCAAAAATACCTCGATCTTAAAAATATAAAAAAAAAACTTTATCAATAATTTTTTTTTTTTTTATAAATATATTATAATTATGATTCAAATATCCTACAACAAAATTGTAAAAGAAAATTTTAAAATTTAGAGAGAATCTAAAATTAATAAGATTATTTCTATTAATTTTACCTTGAATTAAATATTTGAATATAATGTTTAACTCTAAATATGAAAATTAAACTCTCATGACACATATCAATTTTAAATTAGATTTGTTATTTATTGTTGCATCAAGATTAACGGTTAGGATTTAGAAATTATTTTTGATTCTATGATATATTAAAATTTCTAAGATTATTCTTATCAACTTTTAATGACATTAAAATTGAAAATTTAAAGCACCTTATATTATATATATTAACTAGTTTGAATTAACATTTATGACTTTCTATGATAAATAAATAAAATAAATGATAAAAGAATAAAAGAGAACTATATTAAAAAACTAATTTTAATCATCAAACTAACAATTCAATTAATTAAATAGCTATTTTTGTAAATAGACCATATTTAAAAAGTATTTACAAATATAGGTTTCTCGAAAAATATTAGCAAAATCGGAATTTCATTAATTACATTATTAATTACCTAAATTTTCATTTACAATAATACCCTCCTTGATTAATTTTTTAGTTTTCGAAGTATTAACCATTTTGAAAAAACTCCCCACATTCCATACCCACAAATTCCTAAATTAGCGTGCATTTATTACGAAAATTAAAGACAATAAAAAACCTAAAAAAGAAACCATCATTTCATTTATTTTCTTTTGAATTTTCCATCATTTCGTCTTCTTCTTGATTTCTCCAGAAAAAACCCTCTGGTTGCGCAATCTCGACGACGTTTCAACGTTCCTGCGATTGATGATTGGAATCGAAAATATGGCGAAAGACAAACTGAAGGTCATCATACGGTAAGTTTATAGTTATGTTCAATTTTTAGGATTTTTTTTAAATACATTCAATCTAGTGTTCGATAGTGGGGAGTGAGGGGATTCTGGGGATATGAGTGTTGTAGTCTTGAGATTTTGTAATAATCGTCAATAAATTAGAGGGTATTGTAGTTTTTGTGTTAAACTAAATGTGTAGCACCCTAGTTTTAATTAAAATATTTATGTGTTTTATTGAAATGTTAATATCTTGAATTGTTAATGTTTTCTTAAATGGATTAATTATTTAAACAAGCAAATTTGAAATGTTATTTAAATATTATGAGTAATTCATATGTCACCCCTTTTATTTATTTAAATTCACTCAGTTCAAATGTTTATTTTGAGGCCACGTTAATGGGTAGAGTTTTATAGAATTAAAATGGAATTTGGGTTGTATGTAAAATAAATGTGTTATTTAAGGAATGAAAAATAGGGTTTTCTAGAGGTTTATAAAATGTGTATTTTAAAAGGGAAATAGCTTTATTATAAATAGAATAGGATTCTTTTTCTCTCTCCCCTCATTTAAATTTTAGCCACAAAAAAACCAAGCTCATTCTCTCTCTCTTCGAATCCACCTTAAACCCATTTCTTTTTTTTTTTTTTGTTTCGCGGAGCTAGAGAGGTCCGTTTGTGATTTCGAGACCAATTCTGTGCTCAGGGCATTGAGGGCTTAGAAACAAGGTAAGGTTTGCCGGTTTTAATGAAATTTTTCCGGCGAGGGGGTTTTGAAACCCGTTTCTTCTTTCGTAGTTTCACTGAGCTAGGGAGGTCCGTTCGTGATTCCGAGACCAAATCCATGTTCAGGGCGACAAGACGAAGAAAAAGAGGTATGAGTCGTCCCTTTCCATGGCGGCGCACCGCCGGCCGTTGCCGCCACCACCTTTTTTCAGCAACGTGCCGTCGCACTCTGGCGACAAGCCATTAGCTCAGTTTTCCATCCTCATTCCTGTGGTGAACTTCATTTTAGCTCGTTGTGCTTCGTTTGCTCGTTTCCTTGACTTTTACTTGTGTTTCTATGTTTAGGTGCATTGGGTTTCATCGTTTTGACTCGTCGTTCAGCTCTTGGGTTCTTGTGTTGTTTCGATCAAGCCGTCGAGAAGGTAAGAGGTTTCATTATGATCCGAGTTTGTGGCTTAAAACATGTAAATAGTGGCATGTTAGGATTTACGAGAATTGAATGTTGGATGACTTGTCGCATGTATGTGTTGGCGTTGTGATGCATTGTTTGAACTTATTATTACTCGTGGTAGCATGGAATCGTATGTAGCTCGTAAACTGTCAAGTCTCTGTTGTTGTGCCCATGTGATTGTATCATCATTTCCCCGGATGTACCTCTTACTTGTACGTGATGAACTGTTTATCTATTTAACCTTACGATTGACTAGTTTGCCTTGGGATTACAATGTTGATTGTTCCATGTATGTTGATTGTATACGTGTTACAATATTTATATGCTCGTTTTCTCTGATTGTCGCCTAAGGGTTTGTTCATATTTTGTTATGTTTGGCGTTAGAATAACTAGGTTCGGTTATTGTGTTGATCACCTAGAGAAGCAGCTAGCTCACCCATTTTAGGACTCGTGTTTGCGTGATCAATATCGTATTATTTAATGTGAATTACTAGTGCCCTTAGGAATCGAGCAAGGATATGGATCCTCTTTACTTCGAGACACGTGGTTAGGCTGCACTAACCTATGAGTTGGCTCTTACATCCGACCAAGGGGTCGAATTTATCCACGTGTCACATTGTGTGTGGAACAACGAGTTCCTTGGTTGTTGAGCACACGTTGCGGGTCGCACCAACCCTCAGATGGGCCGGTTGCACTCACCTAGGCTAGGCTAGATCTCGTGTGACTCTAGTGCTAGTTATATCTCTTGTTTCTCCCTTTGTAGTACGTGGGAAGGGGAGCCATTCATGACTCGCATGACCCTGACACTTACTATAACGGCCCAGTACTTGGGAAAGAGAGCAGTCATGACTTGCTTGACCCCGACACCTATTGGAAGAGGCCACTGAGACAGATGATGACGCGGAGGGATGCCTATCAATGAACCTGCGTGCATTTCAGAATGTTGTTTGCAGGCAGTCAGTCCCCACATGCTAGGGGTTAGTAGTTGGCTCGCCGTAGTTAGCAGATGGCGCCCCTAGCCCGAGGTTTAGGGATGTTGTGTGTTCTCCTCACTCGTGGCGGGTTCCTGACAGAGGTCAGGCTACCCCGAGACATTTGAGTGTGTCTTTTCAGACATGGTATGGGACGTGTCCCGACCCAAGGTTTAGGAATCTTGCATGTTTCCCTCACTCGTTGTCTTCTCTGACAGGGTCAGATGACTTTTTCGATGCTCGTGTTGCCCCTTCTGATATGCTATTAGAGTGGCGTAGCAGAAGCGTGGCGGGTCCTTGACAGTAGTCAGGCTACCCAGAGACATTCGTGTATGTCTTCGCGAGCGCAACGTGGTGGGTCCCTGACAGTGGTCAAGCTACCCCGAGACATTTGTGTATGTCTCTTCAGACACGGTATGAGATGTGTCCTGACCCGAGGTTTAAGAAACTTATTTGTTTTCCTCACTTGTGGTCCTCCCCTGACAGTGGTCAGTTGATTGCTCGGCATTTAGACATATCTTGCTCACAGCTTACGTGCCATCGTTTGACATTATTTGCTCGTGATTGGCCTGGGGACGGGGCACGCATGTGCGAGACACTTAGCTTCAGTTGTCGTAGCTTTTAACTTGTTTCTGTTTGCATGCTTAACCCCATGGTGGGGCTCCTTACTAGGTATATTTCGATATACTCACCCCTTACATTTTCAGGTTCGGATCCATCCCGAGGTGACTAGGCTGGGAGCTGCATCAATCATGGACACGGTGTTGACATTTCTCTTATGCATTGTTTACTTGTGTCAAACCTTATGTTTTATGTTTTAAACTCCATTGAACTCTATTTTTTATCTATCGGGATCCCAAAACATGTTTTGTATGTTTTCAAAAGTACCGTTTTCATGTTTTTGTGAGGTTTTGGTTGGAAAAGCACATGTGGTTATTAAATCGATTTTGAGGATTTTAATATGCATGTACCCGTAACACTCTATTAGAGTATTTTAGAAAGTCGGGTCGTTACAAGTTGGATCAGAGCTCAGAGTCATCAATTCTGTAGACTAGTTTACGATGTAAACGATGTGTTCCTGATCATCAGCAGACCAGCAGTTACTAGGTATGTGAAGTAGGGTAAAGTAAGAAGCATGTTTTAGTTGAGGAATTATTTTTTTGTTGTCTTTTGTAACTTGATTGTAGGTTCTGATTAGGATCTTTTTGTGTTCGGTTTCAGTGTAGATATCTCCTTGCCGTTATGTCTTCCGAGAGAGAGTTACCCAATAGGGGTACCTCAATCTTGTGGGACCAGTTTAGGAGAGAGTTTGTAGAGGCACGCTTCGCCTCAGCTGCCGCACCGGAGACAGGGTCTCTCCCTTCGTCACTCAGAGGCAAGAGTTTCGTACTGTCACCACCTACATGTAGGAGATCGAAGGTCAGCCCCTTTCTGCATCAGATCCGAGCATAGTAGGGAGTCAGTCTAGAGTGTACACTCAACTTCATGTAGCTCGCACCTCTACTGTTCAGATCAAGTACCATGTGACTACGCGTACTGCTAGTGAGTTCGAGGTCTTTGGGAGTTCGAGCAGCACAGCTGGGTAGGGATTCGAGTCATACCTAGGGTTCCCCATTCGAGAGACTACTTTGGTCGGGGGAATCTCGGTCGCGCAAGAGGTCAGTCCCTTCGGAGGGATTTCGGTCAGTCAATGAAGCAATCTAGGGGAGGAGGTCCAGGGTAGTAAGGGAAGCAGAGGTCTCGTTGAAGTCGTCATAAGAGTTCTCAGGTGTTCGAGGGGTTCACCTTTTTCTGGCGACAAGCCATTAGCTCAGCTTTCCATCCTCATTCGTGTGGTGATCTTCGTTTTAGCTCGTTGTGCTTCGTTTGCTCATTTCGTTGACTTTTACTGGTGTTTCTTTGTTTAGGTGCTCTCGGGTTTCATCGTTTTGACTCGTCGTTTAGCTCGTAGGTTCTTGTGTTGTTTCAGTCAAGCTGTAGGGAAGGTAAAGAGTTTCATTATGATCCGAGTTTGTGGCTTAAAGCATGTAAATAGTGGCATATTTAGATTTACGAGAATTGAATGTTGGATTACTTGTCGCATGTATGTGTTGGCGTTGTAATGCACTGTTTGAACTTATTATTACTCGTGGTAGCATGGAATCGTATGTAGATCGTAAACTGTCAAGTCTCTATTGTTGTGCCCATGTGATTGTATCATTATTTCCCCGGATTGTACCTCTTACTTGTACGTGATGAACTGTTTATCTGTTTAACCTTAAGATTGACTAGTTTGCCTTGGGATTACTATGTTGATTGTACGTGCTACAATATTTATATGCTCGTTTTCTCTGATAGTCGCCTAAGGGTTTGTTTGTATTTTGTTATGTTAGGTGTTAGAATAACTAGGTTCAGTTATCGTGTTGACCACCTAGAAGAACAGCTAGCTCACCCATTTTAGAACTCGTGTTTGCATGATCAATATCATATTGTTTGATGTGAATCGCTAGTGCCTTTACAAATTGAGCAAGGATATGGATCTTCTTTACTTCGAGACACGTGGTTGGGCTACACTAACTTATGGGTTGACTCTTGTGTGCAAAACAACGAGTTCCTTAGTTATTGAGCACACGTTGCGGGTCGCATCAACCCTCAGGTGGGCCGGTTGCACTCGTCTAGGCTAGGCTAGATCTCGTGTGACTTTAGTGCTAGTTATATCTCTCTTCTGTTGTAGTACGTAGGAAGGAGAGCCATTTATGACTCACTCGACCCCGACACCTACTATAACGGCCCAGTACGTGGAAAGGAGAGCAGTCATGACTCAGTTGACCCCGATACCTACTGGAAGAGTCTACTGAGACAGATGATGGCTTGGAGTTATGCCTGTCGGTGAGCTTGCTTCCATTCCGAGATGTTATCTATAGGCAGTCGGTCCTCGCATGCTAGGGTTAGTAGTTGGTGCCCCTAGCCCGAGGTTTAGGGATGCTGCGTGTTCCCCTCACTCGTGACGGGTTCCAGACAGAAATCAGGCTACCCTAAGACATTTGAGTATATCTTTGCAGACATGGTATGGGATGTGTCCCGACCTGAGGTTTAAAGATCCTACGTGTTTTCCTCACTCGTGGTCCTCCCTGACAGGGTCAAGTGACTTTTTCGGTACTCGTGTTGCCTCTTTTGATACGCTATTAGAGTGGCGCAATGGAAATGTGGCGGGTCCCTGACAGTGGTTAGGCTACCCAGAAACATTTGTGTATGTCTCTTCGGACACTGTATAGGACGTATCCCGACCCGAAGTTTAGGGAACTTACATATTTTCCTCACTCGTGGTCCTTCCCTGACAGTAGTCAGTTGATTGCTCGGTAGTTAGCCATATCTTGCTCACGACTTACGCGCCATCGTTTGACATTATTTGCTCGTGACCGGCCCAAGAGCCGGGCACGCATGTGCGAGGCACTTAGCTTCAGTTGTCGTATCTTCTAACTTGTTTCTATTTGCATGCTTAACCCCATGGTGGGGCTCATTACTGAGTATATTTCGATATACTCACCCCTTACATTTTTAGGTATTGATCCATCTCGAGGTGACTAGGCTGGGTGCTGCATCGATCATGAACACGGTATCGACATTTCTCTTTCGCATTGTTTACTTGTGTCAAACCTTATGTTTTATGTTTTAAACTCCATTGAACTGTATTTGTTTTGATCTATCAGGATCCCAAACCATGTTTTGTATGTTTTCAAACTATTTGTACCGTTTTCATGTTTTTGTGAGGTTTTGGTTGGAAAAACTCATGTGGTTATTAAATCGATTTTGAGGATTTTAATATGCATGCACCGTAACACCCCATTAGAGTATTTTAGAAAGTCGGGTCGTTACAAAATGGGTTGGTAAATGCATGTACTGTATAGTGGTTGTCGGACAGGATTTTAAACTAAATGGGGGGGGGGGATTCTTGAGTTATAAGTTCGGTAGTCATAGTGGTTATTAAATAGGATTTAAACTAAATGGGGAGATTCTGGAGTTATGAGTTCGGTAGTCTAAATGCATGTATTGTATAGTGGTTGTCGAATAGGATTTTAACTTTTTGTTCTATTTTTTTCAAATTTGTTTACTGTAATTTTGTATATAACAATTGGTATAGTTAAGTGGGTTGTATTTTTTCATCAGGGTATTAAAATGGTGAAAGCAGGGAAAGTGGGAGATAGGACACAAAGGACAATTAGACAAAGCCAACGAACACTTGACGTCTATAAGCTACTTCCTAAAACGTAAACAAGAAAATACAGTAATTACCATAGGTGAGGTAGTTTTCAATGGTGTATGGTTATGGTTGTTTTACGGGTACATTGCATGTGTAACTGTTTTAATAATATTTGACATTGAAAACAATGAGATCATTAAGTGCTTCGAGGTGGGAAGAAGAACAAACAACGGACGTTGAGGTGGAATCAGGTAGACAGTCTAAAAACATTGTTAGAGAGGTTATATGAAGGGATTCAGTACTGTCTGGAAATCCCATAGGAGCGTATATGAAGCAAATACAGAAAGGGAATGCAGTGTAATTGTACCTTTTAGATTTGATTTTGAGGTATGAAAAGGTTTGTTTAAAATAAACTGTTTGGAATAAACTATTTACTGATCTGAATTATACCATTCGAATTTAGAGGACGCAGGTAATTTGAATGTGGATAGAGACTCAAGTGAGGAGGAAGAGAATATACAGGCAGATGATGTGCTTGTAGGGGAGAATGAAAATGGGAGTAATGGAAACGCAACTGACGAGGTACACATTATCTTAAAACATTAATAGGTCTATTTACAACTATATTGTTTACTCTATATAATGTTGCTCTATTTTGGAAGGATGATAACATACTGATCGCTGAGAAAATAAGAAAATTGAATAAATAGTCACATGAGTCCATTCAGAAGACAAAGAAAATCGTGCCGAAGAAGAAACACAAACTGAACAAGACAGTAGGTATGAACAAGACCGTAGGTTCCAAGGAGGTTAAATCATCAACAAGGCACAACATTGACATGTTAGAGACAGAGGGAAAAAAGAAAGTTAGAGTTAAGAAGGGAGTTGATTGTATTGTGGAGAAACAGGTAACAATTTGAGTTAGCTTTGTCTGTGATATATGTTTTTATACAGCACATTTATGCATATACAACTTTAGAAAGTTTGTTCTTTGGATGTCAGGTCAAACACGGGGATGTTTTATCAAGTGATTATACATCTGGTTCGCCATTGTACATTGATGTGGACTGTACAGTATTGTTTATACGGTGATTTAATTTATGCAATACTGGAATAAGTGTAATTGATTGTTTTTCTATGCGTGATCGATGCAGTTGAAAGGGCAGTGGCTATTCTCTGATACATAGCATGCAAAAAGGGCAGGTAGGAAGAAAATGCAATTGAAAATCATACGAGCGCCTTTCACGGCTAAATTCGGGTTGTTAGAAGAAAAAAAAGTTAAAAAATGTATAAGATAAAGAAAATATGCAATTTGTGGATCCTCCAAATTTCCAAATACTTTTCCAGCTTTATATTTATAAAAATTTGTGGACTATTTGGTTTATCATGGTTACTATTTAGAACCTTTAGAATCTTGTGAACTTTGTTATGTTGCACTTGTTTATACAGTCTAATAACTTCTTTTTTTTTTTTTCCATAAAAATCATGTTCTAAATGATTTCTTTGATGATGAGTTTTGCAACAACAACTAAAATACTATAGTACTTTAAGTTATCAATTTAACACAATACATTTCTAAGATAGAGGAAGAATGTACATTTATAAGAAATAGGGACGTAATATTTATGAGGGTTTGGGGTTAAAACACTTGATTATTAATGTTGAAAGAAAGTTACTATTAAAACTGTCTTAATGTAAATGACTGTACGAACAATTTATCGAGACTGTATAGTAAATATTATAATTTCAATACTGTGTTAAGATTGTTGATATAGATACTCGTATTGTGCTATCATATGTTTGTTATAGTGAAGGAATAGTTATGATGGTTTAGGGTAATAGAGCTGTTAGAATGAGTTAAAATGACAAACAATTACATAAGACTGTATATTACACTATTTTGATATCAAAACTGTACTAAATCTGCATAGCTAGAAAAATATATATATATATTGAAAGTTACATTCCAGATCAAAATACCCAAAACCCAATGTTTTATTTCGAAATCCTTATTTGAAGAATCCTTTCAAATTACTCTAACTAACTTCAGTTTTAATCTCCAAATAAATCCCATAAACCAAGATCTTATCGTTTTTTTTTAATTTAAAATTGAAGATAAAAGATTTGGATTTCAAAAATCACCTCTGATACGATTTTTTAGGAATCTTATGATTAAATCTTTTACTATAAATACTTAACCTCGTAGCCTAATTAACCCATTCAATTTTTTTCACCGAACTACTGCGTCAAGAGTCTCAACCTCATGTCCCTCTTCGCTTAAACCTGAGTTGCAACAACCCACCAAAGATCTTCGGCACCGTCGCTTACTCGCATCGACAACCAACGTTCAAACTGCACCAGTTGCCGGAGCTTCCGTCGTTAGTTGTAGGTGAGAGCACCGCACTCCATCAACATTTTTTTTTTTTTAACTAATTTTAGCTAAGATGAAAGAAGATTTTTTTTAAGTGGCGGCTGTGAGAACATAAAACGAAGCCTTAATTTTTTTTATAGTTTCTTTCAAAACTTTAAGCTTTTTTATTTCAATAAATGGCAACCACCATCATTTTTACATAAACATTTTATTTAAGAAACTTTTTTTTTTTTTACAAACCCATTTTTTTTATCATTTTTTTTTTGCCTCATAAGAGATGGTATAAAAGATCATCAAGGAATGACGCTATAGATGATCATGTTGGAATGACGCTATAGATGACCACGTTGGAGTGACGCTATAGATGACCACGTTGGAGTGACGCTCTAGATGACCACGTTGGAGTGACGCTCTAGATGACCACCTTAGAATGACGATATAGATGACCACGTTGGAATGGCGCTATAGATGACCACGTTGGAATGACGCTATAGATGACCACGCTGGAATGACACTATAGATGACCACGTTGGAATGACGACGACCCTGTTGGAATGACGCTATAGATGACCATGTTGGAATGACGCTATAGACGACCCTAATGGAATGACGCTATAGACGACCCTTATGGAATGACGCTATAACGATCCTAATGGAATGACGCTATAGACGACCCTGCGCGGGATGCGCTATAAACGACCCTGCGTGGGATGCGCTATAAACAACCCAACGCTAGATGCGCTTCTTTAAGAGGCATTTGATTCTATGAAGAAATTGCGAGACACTTCTCACAAGGTTTCAAAAGAGTGTCATGGATACTTGGGGTGCCCAAAATGAGGTGTTTAAAATTTTACCAAAACCTTGGACTCTCTCTCTCTCTTTTTTTTTTTTTTTTTTTTAATTTACATTTTTTTTAACCCATTATACTATTTACAAATTTTTTTTGTACTTATAGCTCGCTTACGAAACTCCGTGATTTTAATTACCTTTTTTATATATTCCGGACAATGACATATTTTACAGAGATTTCAAATTCTACCGAGCATAGCCTCATTGTTTTGAGCCACAGGGATCAACCTTTTCGTGAGGGAACAATTCTTTCAATCGACGAACCATATAGAGAGATGAGGCTTGATTCCGGAGATTCAATTTTTCTATCAGACTGGTCTAGAAAGATATTTTTACATAAAAATTCATCTGCTACGACATAGATTCTAAATTCCCCTATACATACTAAAAGTCCAACCGTGAAACCAGAACCGACGTTAGGGCGTCACAATATAGAAGAACATATCCGTTGGGGCTCTTCACTTAAGCTTAATGTTGAATTTTCCCATGTAGATATTTATTGGGAATGGCCAGAGTTTACGGTCTCCCAAAACACTAAAGCACTGAAGATGGATTAATTCAGCAGTAATGGCCTCCATGTATACTTATGACTACAACAATCACGTGATTTGAGTATTTTTTGAAGCCAGGTGTCCTTCAACAAATACCCTTCATACATCATCTGGGGAAATATCCATTTCGCTGTGGGAAATGTGGCAATTAGGCGGTCTTCCTATCAAAGGTGCATTTTACGATGAAGTTATTCTTGGCTATAAAAATATATCGAGACTGAATGGATGGTCTGAATCCCTCTCGACCAGTTACTAGTATCTTTTTTATGCGTACCATAGTCTTGCTTCCCAACAAAAAAGGCAAGCGATTCCAATAGACACATGGATCTCGTTTTGGTTTACAGGGGAGAAAAAATACGACAGGCCTCCTAATAGAAGATCAAAGAAAAATTTACGCCCTGATTCCACTCATAATCCTGATGGTTCTGTTCTAGAGACTCGTCATAATCCTGATGGTTGGCTTACCCGCTACATTGACACTCATCATAAGGTCATAAGCCCTATCAGAAGCTCTAATTTTTTTTTGTAATTTCTTTCAAAACTTTAAGCTTTTTTATTTTAATAAATGGCAACCACCATCATTTTTACATAAACATTTTTTTTAAGAAACTTTTTTTTTTTATAAACCCATTTTTTTATCATTTTTTTTGCCTCATAAGAGATGCTATAAAAGATCGTCAAGGAATGACGCTATGGATGACCATGTTGGACTGATACTATAGATGACCATGTTGGAATGATACTATAGATGACCATGTTGGAGTGACGCTATAGATGACCACGTTGGAATGACGCTATAGATGACCACGTTCGAGTGACGCTATAGATGACCACGTTGGATTGGCGCTATAGATGACCACGTTGGAATGGCGCTATAGATGACCACGTTGGAATGACGCTATAGATGACCACGTTGGAATGACGCTATAGATGACCCTGTTGGAATGACGCTATAGATGACCCTGTTGGAATGATACTATAGATAACCATTTTAGAATGATACTCTAGATGACCATGTTAGAATGATACTATAGATGACCATGTTGGAATGAAGATATAGATGACCATTTTGGAGTGACGCTATAGATGACCACATTGGAGTGATGCTATAGATGACCACGTTGGACTGACGCTATATATGACCACGTTGGAATGACGCTATAGATGACCACGTTGGAATGACGCTATAGATGACCACGTTGGAATGACGCTATAGATGACCAAGTTTGAATGACGCTATAGATGACCACGTTGGAATGACGCTATAAATGACCACATTGGAATGACGCTATAGATGACCACGTTGGAATGACACTATAGATGACCACGTTGGAATGACGCTATAGATGACCACTTTGGAATGACGCTATAAATGACAATGTTGGAATGACACTATAGATGACCACATTGGAATGATGCTATAGATACAACGTTGGAATGATGCTATAGATGGCCCTATTCGAATGATGCTATAGATGGCCCTATTTGAATGACGTTATAGATGACCCTGTTGGAATGATGCGATAGATGACCCTATTGGAATGACGCGATAGATGACCTTGTTGGAATGACACGACAGATGACCCTATTGAAATGATGCGATAGATGAATCTATTGGAATGACGTTATAGATCACCTTGTTGGAATGGCGCTATAGATGAACCTGTTAGAATGATGCTATAGACGACCCTGTTGGAATGACGCTATAGACGACCCTGTTGGAATGACGCTATAGACGACCCTGTTGGAATGACGCTATAGATGACCTTGCGCGGGATGCTCTACAGACGACCTTGCGCGGGATGCGTTACAAACGACCCTGCGCTGGATGCACTATAAATGACCCTGCACGGGATGCACTTCTCTAAGAGGCATTTAATTCTAAGAAGAAATCGCGAGACACTTCTCACGAAGTTTCAAAAGAGTGTCATGGATACTTAGGGTGCCCAAAATGAGGTGTTTAAAATTTTACCAAAACCTTGGCCCTTTTTTTTTTTTTTTTTTTTTTACATTTACATTTTTTTTTAACCCATCATACTATTTACAAATTTCGTTTGTACTTATAGATAGCTTACGAAACTCCGTTATTCTAATTACCTTTTTTTATATTCCTAACAATGACATATTTCACAGAGATTTCAAATTCTATCGAGCATAGCCTTATTGTTTTAAGCCACAAGGATCAACCTTTTCGTGAGGGAACAATTCTTTCAATCGACTAACCATACAAAGAGATGAGCCTTGATTCCGGAGATTCAATTTTTCTATCAGACTGGTCTAGAAAGAGATTTTTACATAAGCATTCATCTGCTATGACATGGATTCTAACTTCCCCTATACATACTAAAAGTCCAACCATAAAACCAGAATCGACGTTAGGGCGTCACAATATAGAAGAACATATCCGTTGGGGCTCTTCACTTAAGCTTAATGTTGAATTTTCCCATGTAGATATTTATTGAGAATGGCTAGAGTTTACGGTCTCCCAAAACACTGAAGCACTGAAGATGGATTAATTACAGTAATGGCCTTCATGTATACCTATGACTGCAACAATCACGTGATTCGAGCTTTTTTTAAAGCCAGATGCCCTTCAACAAATACCCTTCATACATCATCTGGGGAAATATCCATTTCGCTGTGGGATATGTGGCAATTAGGCGGTCTTCCTATCAAAGGTGCATTTTTACGATGAAGTCATTCTCGGCTATAAAGATATATTGAGACTAAATAGACGGTCTGAATCCCTCCCGACCAGTTGCTAATATCCTTTTTATTCGTACCATCGTCTTGCTTCCCAATAAAAAGACAGGCAAACGATTCCAATAGACACATGGATCTCGTTTTGGTTTACAGGGGAGAAAAAATACGACAGGCCTCCTAGTAGAAGATCAAAGAAAAAGTCACTCCCTGATTCCACTCATAACCCTAATGGTTCTGTTCTAGAGACTTGTAATTGGATGGAAAAAGAACAAGAGATTTTCCATCTACTTGGCATAATAAAAAATATGAAGGATGAGACGTACTTGGCTGTCTTTCTTTCCTATTGGTTATGCTTATTCATATTCCCTCTCCGGAGCGGTTACTCACTCCGTCCTAGTGTGTTTAAGGTCCCATCCCTCATGGCCGAAGGAAAACTCTTCAGCCTTGCCGTGCCAGCTTTGTCGAATATTTATTATGGTCTTGGCCAAATATCGAACATGCCTTCTTCTATAGGGTGCTCGGACAACTGCTTTTCTATTCATTATGTTCATGGTTGGCTTGCTTTCTACGCTGACACTCATCATAAGGTCATAAACCCTATCAGAGGTCCAGGGATGGCTTACTTCTCTAGAGAAAGGGGTGCACGATACTTAAACGGCTTTGAAGCCGTCCATTAATCCATCGAGGTGAAGCAATAATGTGGCATGCGAACACCCCTTCAAGAGTTAAAGCTGAAACTATCCATGATATCAAAGGATTGTCATTTGCATCTGCATCCTATTTCATGAGCCTTCGATCGTGCTACTTATCTTCTCGTCACGGGAAGTTGATGACCCTTGATGCCTATAACCCGTATAGATTTATTCGTCAATTCAGCTTTTATCAAGATGTGCCTAACCAATCAGACGAAAACTTTCCTCACATCAATCTCAACAACATCTTTTATTATTGGAAAAGTTGCAGTCAACTATCAACATCTTCAAAAGTATACATTCCAACACGTGGGTTAAACTTTCATACCCAAATTACTTACAAAGAATGGTGGGCAAAAAAACATGGCAAATATATGGAAGATGGTATCCAGCTTCTTGTGGATAGTTTTAAATCTTCCTCTGGTAAACATAAAACTCATAGAGATGTGAATGTAGAGTAAGTGAAAGAAGCTGAACATGCACCAACACTCGAGGTTGTAATTCACCCTAAACGCATTCGTAAAGGTGAAGGCAAGAGTTGTAGCAGCAACGAGGATCGTCATTGGAAAAGACAAAAGAAGGTAGACAAATCTTCAGAAATGGATCACATCCCCTTTGAAGGCCCCTCAAATGATGTAGAGTGCCTAAAGTTAGTCTTGCCTATGGTGAGCATCATTCTTTCTAATGTTCCTTTTTTTTTTTTTTAATTATACCCTTTTTCATAAGTTGACTCTCTTTTCTTTCTTGCAGACATCACACTCAGCTATCGGTCCTGCTCCTCATATCCATATGGAACAACTCAATATGTCGATCAATGAAGTTAATCAACCCTAGGAGCCAGGAGTAAGGGGACAACGAAGACCCCTACTAGGAGCAAGGGGACAATGAAGACCCCCACTAGAAGCAAGGTGACACAGACACCATGTATACCATACCCTTACATCTTACCGGTGACGAAATTATTACCGGGGCAAATCGTAAATCTACCATTCGCATGTGGGTTCAAGCCAAAAATTTGTTAGAGAATGCAACCTTTGAGACTGTAAGCTCTCTTTAGACAACTATGGAGATAGTATTTCGAGGCATCTCAGACATTTCTAGGATGGATTTAACCCTCATTTGGAAATCGATGAAGGATTACCTCGAGAAAATACGCACATACAATGACTTGAAACATATGGTTGTTCCCTAGCATACCTCAACTAGTGATGATGAACACCTATCAAAACTTAAAGAAGGTATGGATATGGCATTGTCAGATATGCGAGCCTCAAACGAGAAGAAAGGTTCCCTTCGCAAGCAATCTAAAGAAGTGTCTCAAAAGATAAAGGAGCTAAAAGCCAAACGTAAAAACATTTATGAACTTATTTCTACGGAAACACTATCAGCCCAAATACAACAGAAAACTTCCAAGCTCGAGGAAGCGATACGTACAATTGAGGAAGCCCAGGCTGCCAACAATAATAGGTAGGCACTAGCAAAGCTCAAAGAAACCCTAGCAAGTGAGCGACGAAGGCTGCTGGATTATAACTTGACATTTTAGTTTCTTTTTTTTTTTTTTTTGCTTTACTATGACTGAACTTAAAATTCATTAAGTTGCCTACGTACCCTTTTATAACGAAGGGATCAAGTCATAACGAGTTCAATTACATAACTTGGGTCAATCATTTTTTTCAACGATTAAACTTAAAATTCATTAAGCTATCTACGTACCCTTTTATAAGGAAGGGATCAAGTCATAAGGTAGTTCAATTACATAGCTTGTAGTTTATACTCATACGCCAAGGAGTGTTACATCATTGAGCATAAAACATTTTAAGAAACTTTCCATTGATCGGGCTGATCTTTAGTCCATCTTTATCCACAATCTTATAAGCTCCGTTATTATAAACTTCTTTAACAACATAGGGTCCGTCCCATTTAAGTGTGCACTTATTTTCGGTATGTCGTGTCATGATGATAGGTCTCTTGACGGTGAGAACGAGGTCCCCAACTTGAAACTTGATATTTTTTCAAAAGCCTTGCTCATTCGTGCTTGGTAACATTGTAATGCTTGCTGAGTTTCAAGTCTTGTTTCATCCAAAGATTTTAATTCCTGAAGGCGAAGTGTTGCATTTTCTTCAACTGTCAACCCTTCTTGTACAACCATTCGAAGCGACGGGAGTTCTCTTTCTTATGGAAGCACGACTTCTACTCCATAGACTAAGGAATAAGGAATGACTCCTATAGGTGTACGATGCGTAGTTCGACAAGCCCACATTGCTTCACTAATTCTTTATTGTCAATCCCTCTTTGCCTTGGACACTTTTTCTTCAACAAATTGCGCGAGGTCTTGTTGAAAGCTTCAGCCAAACCATTTGCAGATGCATTGTACATGGATGACTTGTACTACTTGAAGTGGAACTTTTCACATAACTTATCCATCAAGCTATTGGAGAATTGTCTTTCATTATCCGTCACAATGCGATGAAGAATGTCATAACGATAGATAATATTTGTTCAGATGAAGTTTGCAACATCTTATTTCTTTGCATCTCGTAAAGGGATTTCTTCAGCCCACCTTGAAAAGTAGTCAGTCGTAGCCAAAATATAAGAGTGACTTGCTGATGACTTTGGAGTAATAGGACCTACGAGATCAAGTCCCCATGCTTCAAATGGCCACGAAGCAATGGTTGGATGAAGAGGCACTGGCGGTTGATGTATAAAATTTACATGAAACTGATAGGCTTCACATTTTTTTGCATGTTCCATTGAATCTCGAACCATAGTAGGCCAATAATAACCCATTCGCTTTAGCTGGAAATGAAGCTTTGACCGAATTAATGAGCTCCACAAATGCTTGAGTGCACCTTCTCTAGTGCTATATTCAACTTTTCCTTTCCCAAGCATCAGATAAGAAGCCCTTCATAAGAGCGACAAAAAAGTGTCTATTTGTAATAGAAAAATCGAGTAGCTCTCCTTTGTATATCTACCTTGCGCCGAGGCTCTATAGAGAGTTTCCCATGTTGAAAGTAGTCAATGATAGGTTGACGTCAGTCTTCTTCTTGAATCTCACAAACAGATATTTCATTGGTCCCATGATGTTCATTTTCGGCTGGTAGCATGACCCATTTTTGACAAAGTGCAATGCTCATACTTTCCTCATTAGAGACTGTCAAAGCAGTAGCCAAGCTAGCCAATGCATTTACCTTAAGATTTTCTGACCTTTGAACGTGCTCTATGATGAAGCTGTCGAACTTCTCCAGTAATTGTCTGACATATGTAAAGTATGGCTTCAAATCCTCATGCTTTGTATCGTACTAGAGTAGGACTTGGCTTATCACTAATTTTGAATCACCGAATATCTTTATGTACCTTATGCCAATTTCGACGACCATTTGAAGACCGATTATGAGGGCCTGATACTCTACAAGATTATTCGAACATAGTTCGCTAAGTGTGAATCTGTAAGGCAACATATGCATTTTGGACGAAATGAAGACAACGTCTGCTCCTACTTTACTTTTTCGTGTTGCGCCGTCAAAATACATAGTCCATGGGTTCGTGATTTCAACAAGGAAAACCTATTCATCGAGAAAGTCTTCAAATAACTTCCAATTTGAAGGGACATGATGGTCTGCTAGAAAATCTGCTAACGCTTGTCCTTTCATAGCCTTTTGTGGGACATAAACAATGTCGTACTACTGAAGCAGAATTACCCATTTAGCTAGACTCCCTAAAATTATTGGTCGAGACAGAATGTACTTGATTGGATCAGGCTTCGTAACTAGACATACAGTGAATGCCTGTATGTAATGCCTCAACTTATCGATGGAGAAGAATAGAGCCAAACACATTATTTCGATGGGAGAGTAGTTTAGTTCTGCTACTATAAGAGTTCGGCTTAGATAGTATAATGCTCGCTCTTTTCCCTCTTCTCCTTCTTATTCGAACAATGACTCCAATGATCTTTCTTGTGCAGTGATGTATAAAATCAATGGTTTCCCACACTATAGGCACTCCTAAGATGGGCGGGTTAAGCAATTACTTCTTTATGCTTTCAAAGGCGTTTTGACATGCTTCATCCCACTCGAATATTTCTCCTTTCTTCATCAATCTTTAGAAATGATGGTAGCTACCAACCAGATAGGAGATGAACCTTCTAATGTAAGTTGGGCGCCCTTGGAGACTTCTAAGCTCGTGCAAATTCTTTGGCAGCTACATCTTCTGTATGGCATCAATCTTGGACTGGTCTATCTCAACTCTCTGATGTCTTACGACAAAACCTAGAAATTTTCCCAAAGTCACTCCAAATGCACATTTAAGAGGATTAATCTTTAGTTGATACTTTCTCAGTCGATCAAAGACTACCTTTAGATCTTCTAGGTGATCTTGTCGCTTTACAGATTTAACCACGAGATCGTTAACATAGCATTCAACACATTTGTACAACATATCATTAAAAATTTTCTGTATTGCTCGCTGATAGGTTGCACCGGCATTCTTCAATCCGAATGGCATGACCTTGTAACAGTATATTCCCTTCAGAGTTCGAAAGGCTTTCATTTATTCATCTTTAAGAGCCATCCTTATCTGATTATAGCCTGATGATCCATCCATGAAGGATAAAGGTTAATGCTCCGTAGTGTCTTCAACCATGCTTTCAGTGATAGGTAATGGAAAATCATTTTTTGGACATGCTGTAGTTAGGTCACGAAAGTCTACACTAACACGAAGTTGCCCGTTCTTTTTACTTACTAGAACGATGTTGGCGATCCATGTTGGATATTTTACCTCGCAGATGAACCCAGCTTCAATCAACTTATTCACTTTAGATTCTATCCGCAGGATAAGTTTTGGTATAAAACATTACTGAGCTTGCTTGATTGATCGAGACCCAGGTCTAACAGTTAGGCGATGGACCGCCACTTTTGGATCAAGTCCTGGCATTTCCTTGTAAGACCAAGCAAAGACGTCTTTGTACGTAGTAAGTAGACTCAGATACTCAGACTCCTTCTTGGTCGTAAATAATGTGCTTATGAAAGTTGGGCACGATTCCTCATTCGTGCCAAGGTTTATTTCTTTGAGCTAGTCCACCATCGACTGAATGCAATCTTCTAATGGAAACGGTGCTACAATAGCATCCTCTTCACCTATCTAAACCTCTGTCTCTTCTACAATAGTGATGTGATGGCATGAAAACTCACTATCTTTTTGCTCTATATCCTCTTCTCTTGGGTTAGTGAAGATAACATCACGTCGCTTTACTCTTAGCGAACCTACAGTTTCAACTGTAACAAATGTTTTCCTCTTCATACGAAATGGAACAACACTGCATATGTCTTCATCATTCTTATTTTACTTGATGACATATTTTTGCTAGTTTCTCTTAAACTTTCACAAGAGATTCGGTCAAAATTAGATGTGGTATGCCCTTTCTTTTTTATCGTGGTTATGCTCAATCTTTGAAAAATTGAGGGTCGGGACGACACTGTAGTTGAGCTAATACATTCCTTACTCTTTGTTTGCTTGTTTAACTTTAAAAGAGTAGATGGTTGTGCTTCGTCTCAAGACGATGTTTCTTTGCCCTTTATAGGTTTACTCAATCTTTTGAAGACCGATGATTGCATTTTATTGGTGGAAGCAAATGTTTCTTTCTTTTTTCCTTTTGACGTACCTAACCTTTGAAGCACTGAAACGCAAAAAGCTGATGTTCCAATGCGTTTAAGGGCGGGTACCCTATGACCAATATTCTTCTTTTCCTTTGATTCTTCAAGCTCTTCAATTTTTATGTGGTTTGCATCGACCACCTTTGCCTTCTCCCTTCGTGTTATGTGAACCGATTCGTGAGACTTATATCCGAGTCCCTTTCTTGAAGTTGGCAGAGTGTAACCTTTTTTAACAATTTCTTTTGGGTCGATGAAAGCTCACCTTGATCGTCAAAGATACTTAAGCACTTGAACTCAGTATGAGTCGTGAAGTCGTACCCCGCATTGGCTAGAAGTTTGTACGCATTGGGGTCGAACCCATCTTTAGTTCGTCTCTCAAACAAAGTCACCTTCACCTTATCATATGCATTTCTCTTACTCTATTGCTTTGTCATCTTTGTCAAATGAGTGGTGAAATTTTCTTTTAACATTTCGATATCACTTACTTTCAAAATTTTCAAACATTCGGCAAAGATGATTTGCCCTTTTTTCGTCGAGACAAAGGAACATAGCGTAAGATAGGTGATGTTGAAGCTTTCTCGTCTTGCGAAATCTGAGGAGCTACTGGATTTGTTGAAGCCTCACTCTTTATATGGCACAAGTTATCTTCTCCCTCTACACTTTTCTTTTTGACATCGGCCTCTGGCTCTAGCTTAGCTTTATCCTTCTCTTTGACTGAAAGAGCCTCTTTTGCAACTGTCTTTTCTACATCATCGTTCTCTGTATAGAACTTTGCATCAGCGAGGTAAGACTCGGCCTCTAAGAACGGATTTGTGTCAGATTCTATTTTCCTAATGCCGTCTTGCTAAAATTTAAAGCATTGATGTAACAATGAAGCGACAACTTGGTTTTCATGGATCCATGGACGTCCCAACAGTAGTCGATATGTTGTCTTGCAATCTATGACATGAAATAAAGTATTAGCGCTCAATTCGCCAATGACGATCTCTAACCGAATCATGCCAATCGCTCGTTGTCCACCTTGATTGAAACCTTGAATTATATTGACCGCTGAACCATGGGCATTATATTGACTGCTGAACCATTGTCGATGAGAATTTGCCCAACTCTTTGCTCTCGTATGTAACCCGAGACATACAAAGGATGATTGTGAGTTTTTAATCCCAACAACAAGTCTTCATCGATGAAACTTATCAACATGCATGACGCACTGTGTGCAAGCATTGTAAATGTTTTAGCATTCCCACCACTTGAGTCTAGCAATGCCTCGATAAGAGAGTTTTTGTTTGCTTAAGTGAATGATAACAAATCTTCTATATTAAAGGGGGATGTACCTCTAGGCTCAGTAGCAGCCTTTGAAGAACTTGCCGAGTCATCACTTGTGCAAATCCCATGACATGTAGCAATGTCTATTGCCTTCTCTTTTCTATCACATAAAAATTTCTTTGGAAAGAAATCTGCTAATGTTACAGCATGAGGCACTCGTAGAAAATCTTTGCACTCCTTTATGATGGGCTTGGATTTCCTTGCAAATCTTTTGCCTCGTTTCATTGGAAATCTATTCCTCTTTGTCTCTTGAAATAATCGCGATTCTTTTTTAACATAGGTCTGTTTTTAGCTCCTCGGTGTGTTACAACAGTCTAACCTTCATTTTTAATCTTCAGTTGGCACTGATATGGATCTTCCTAGAGCATAAACTTGTTGAAAGGTTTCTTCTTTAAGATTGCAGTTTAAGGATTTCTTTTGAAAATGAACAACAACGGGCTCCAAGGATCCAAATTGAATAAAGCATGAAGACTCTAGCGGTATTGCATTCTTGGGTGGTTGTGCTTTGGGCTGAGCAACCACAGTGGCGTGATTTACATGTGCTACTTCCTCTAGATCCGATTCGATTTTTCTTTTCTCTGGCCAACCTTAGAATCAACTCTTTGAGAACGAAGCATTTCTCTATGGGATGGCAGACGACGCAATGATACCTACAGTAGTTAGGATCATTTACTTTTCCTAACTCCTTGGGACACTTACATTCGGGCAGCAAGATGAGTTTTATTTCCAACAGTTGCTCTAACATGTCAGCAATGTCGGAGTCTAAAAATTGATAGACTTTTTCTTGTCTTTCTTGCAGTGTTAGACGACGTCGTTAATCTACAACAGGTCGTTTCTCAGCTTTTGTTTCCTTCGCTTCTGAGGAAAATTTTAATGGAGTTGCGCCGATAGTCATTGACTCTTTTCCACATTTTTTGTAACTTTTTCTGTGGGCTTGAAGTCCTTCTTTTCCTTGTGCTTTTCTAGGACTAGAGAATCAACTCCATATAGTAAGCTCAAGTGGCCAGCTCCTCAAAGGTGCGAGGCTTGATTCCTTTTAGGATGCATAGGAGTCTCCAATGCATGCCCTGGATACAGATGTCGATCGCGGACGTTTCAGTGAGGAGGTCTTTGCAGTCAAGACTAAGAGCTCGCCATCGGTTGATATAGTCGACGACAGGCTCACCCTTCCGTTGTTTCACATTTGTCAGTTCGATCATACTGACAGTCTGTCTTGTGCTGTAAAACCGGTTAAGGAACTCTCTTTCTAGCTCTTCCCAGCTGTTTATTATCTTAGGCTCCACATCAGTATACCAATCAAACACTTTCCCTTTTAATGTCCAGAAAACTGCCTGATGAGAAGGTCACCTCGGGTGCCTGCAGTTTCACAAGTTTCTATGAAATGAGTGACATGTTGCTTGGGGTTTCTTTTTCCATCAAACTGTTGGAACTTAGGTGGTTGGTACCCGACAGGCATTCTCATGTTGTCTATTCTCTTTGTGTTAGGCTTGGAATACAAAATAGAGCTTTGAATTGGCCCACCACCTTGAGCTTTTATAGTGTTTGCGATCATGTCGTGTAATTTTTGAACGGACAAGGAAGCGACCGAAGTTATGTGTTGTTGTGGTTGTCCTTTCAAGAGAATGTTCTTCCCTTTGTCATTAACTCGCCCATATGGGCTCTGGCTTGATGCAGTTGTCTCTTGGTTCTGCATTAGATTTTTTAGATAAGCAATTTTTAAGTCTTTTTCCTCAATTTTTTTCATCATTTGTTCATGCTTTCTTTCAATCTCTGTCATTCAATCATCACTTCCCTCACCAGCCATCATAACAGACATCGCATCAGGATTCGACGTCTCTTTCGGTTAATCGACTAGAGGAGTGACTTGGTCGAATAACGGGTTATCTTTGATGGAAATTTCATCAGAAAACCCTTCTATTTGCCTCACAATCCTTTTCGCAATTCCCTCAGGTGTCAATTGTTGTTCATTGATCTCGATGGACTTGGAACGATTCGCGTGACAGGTCCAGCATAAGTTCTTAAAGTAATTGCCTTTGATGCAACGTTATGTGTTGCGATCAGGACTTCTGGAGCACTGTTCTTTGATGTACCTTTTCCAATCATGGTTGCTTGATTTATGCGAGAGATTGAGATGAGAGGTAGAGAGGTTCTACTGGGCGTGCCAATTTGTTCATACGAGATTTCTAGAGAAATTTGGATTCGTGGAGTTGAACTTGAATTTGTTGAGATGAGTTTGTGAAAATGGTTCGATCTCTATGACTTAATCCTCTGATTCGTTCTCTCTGAATGAATGTTCTTGATTTGAAGAACAAGATGGGTGTTCTTCATATTTGGTTGCTTGTTTATGGAATTTCTCGACTTTCGAAGTGATTTTGAACTTCGAAAAATCGTTTGATTTTCAGAACTTTGGAGAGATTTCAGCTTAGGCGAATTCCCTCTCCAGAGTTCTAAAAATTTTCCACCCCTTTGAACTAAAAATGAACTCTAGCATCATGGGCTTGGGACCTGATAGGCTTTTGGGCTTGGATTTCATGGTTTAGTTCACTAAATAAACTTGGGTCTGGTT
This sequence comes from Sechiopsis laciniata, assembly GCA_037833695.1. Taxonomy (NCBI): domain Eukaryota; kingdom Viridiplantae; phylum Streptophyta; class Magnoliopsida; order Cucurbitales; family Cucurbitaceae; genus Sechiopsis; species Sechiopsis laciniata. Next base: position 29,236 of record JBBMKA010013728.1, read on the forward strand.
TAATTTTGACCCAACTTCAAAATAAACCAATTTTTGTCCAATTTAATTTTGGTAAATATTGTCTAAAAATTTAATTTAATTTCGTCATTAAATTTGTGATAATGACGCGGTAATTTATGACTGGCCGAAATTTCTTTGTCAACAGTTTCAAAAATACCCTTAAAACTAAAAAAAATTTTCAAAAACATCTTGACCTAAAACAATGTTAAAAAATGTTTTTCTCTCACTTTTTTAATGAAAAATGTTAAAGTTGCGTTTCAAATACCAAACATTTAATTGTAAAAGGAATTTTTTACGTTAATATTCTTAACTTATGAATTATTTTTACTTCAATATCAGTGATTTAATTAAGGGAAGTTGTACTAAATGGACCACTTTTAAGAAATATTTGCAATAATAGGCAACCAACTTTTGTTTTGTCATTTTAATTTTATTTTATAAATTCCGAATTTAATATTTTTTATAAATCCCATTTTGCCCTCTTATGCATTTATTTCATTCTTTTTAAATACTTAATGTCACAGTCAAACTTTCCATAATTAAGAAATTCATACCATCTAAAATTACAAATCAATATAACCACTTTCTCATTTATTTTTGAAATCTCTTACCTCATTAATTAAGAAATTCCATTTATTCTTCAACGTTTATGTTACGTTCATTCCCCAGTTCTTCAAACTCCATCCAGGATACAATTCATTCTCTTCATTCTCCATTCACTCCGGCAACCTCGATACAGTTCGACGACCACCGTGTTATTCCGACCAGTGGTAGTTGTCATCCATCACAAATCATTCAATCCTCCAACCTGTATAGTGCAAATTCTGTCCGTTTCCTATAAGTTTTTTGTTCCAGAAATTCGTGCGTTTCATTAACATTTTCTGAGCATTCTCTTGTTATCCCAATCTGATATGTATCAGATTGTACAGTATGGTATGTATTTATTTACTTTCATCTTTGCAATACCAGAAACACTGTAGTCAACCATGTTCCATGCTCATATGTTATTCACTCTATTACATACTATGTACTGTATAATTTATATAATACCTTTGATATTTAATGTTCACTCTATTCATATCCAATCCATCTTTCATACTCTTATTGTATACATTACATTTTCATTCTACAACACCATCTTATTTATACATATATCTTATATGAAATATATTACTACACCGTATTGTTTAGACATGTGTGTAAGAAGACATGATGTAGCAATGTATACAACAAACCTGACCGGGGAATGCAAAAAGCAAGTGAAAACATCTATAGATAAAGGACATTTCATGCAAGTATGATATTTACTCTCTATATTGTATGGTAATGTCATAAGTTTAGTATATCATTTCTAACTCCTTATCTATTTTAAACATATAATAGGTACATCATATTAACCAGCTTTAATAACAAGTTCTATACGACATCCAACAATTTCATGTTAACCTTCAAGAAAGAAGTTGTACCTGTAGAGAATACGACTTAATTAGAATACCGTGTGCTCATGCTTGTGCTGTCTATTTTAAACATATAATAGGTACTTCATATTGACCAGCTTTAATAACAAGTTCTATATGACATCCAATAATTTCATGTTAACCTTCAAGAAAGAAGTTGTACCTGTAAAGAGTACGACTTAATTGGAATACCATGTGCTCATGCTTGTGTCGTGTTACTACACAAACAGTTTCCTTATACAAAGTATGTTTCAAAATACTATCATACAGAAACATTAAGAAATACGTATGCAAGAATTATACTCCAGTTATAACCAAAAGAACATTAGGATGTACCACAACACATCCGGGATAAAAAGCTCATTCTTCCTAAAACTAGACGACCAGTAGGTAGACCAAAGAAGCAGCGCATGAAATCATCTTTGGAGGTAATACAACGACTCAAATAAGTTCGGCATGGACAACTAGGACACAATAGGAAAACCTGTAGGAACGCATTCACCCAATGGTGAATTTTAGAATTTAGTATTTTATATCATGTAGAACACTTTTTCGTTTTTTATTTTATTTATTTACTTCCATCTTGAATTTCCATAATAATATTGTTTGTTTTTTGTTCCAACAATACATGACACTCTTTTGAAACTTTGTGAGAAGTGTCTCGCGATTTCTTCATAGAATCAAATGCCTCTTAAAGAAGCGCATCCAGCTTAGGGTCATTTATAGCGCATCCCGCGCAAGGTCATTTATAGCGCATCCCGCGCAGGGTCGTTTATAACGCATCCCGTGCAGGGTCGTTTATAGCGCATCCCGCGCAGGGTCGTCTATAGCGTCATTCATTAGGATCGCTATAGCGTCATTCCATTAGGGTCATCTATAGCGTCATTCCATTAAGGTCGTCTATAGCTTCATTCCATTAGGGTCGTCTATAGCATCATTCTAACAGGGTCGTCTATAGCGTCATTCCAACAGAGTGGTCTATAGCATCATTCCAACAGGGTCATCTATAGCGTCATTCCAACGTGGTCATCTATAGTGTCATTCCAACAGGGTCGTCGTCATTCCAACGTGGTCATCTATAGCGTCATTCCAACGTGGTCATCTATAGCGTCATTCCAACGTGGTCATCTATAGCGTCATTCCAACATGGTCATCTATATGGTCACTCCAACATGGTCATCTATAGCGTCACTCCAACGTGGTCATCTATAGCGTCACTCCAACGTGGTCATCTATTACGTCACTCCAACGTGGTCATCTATAGCGTCACTCCAACGTGGTCATCTATAGCGTCACTCCAACATGGTCATCTATAGCATCATTCTAACATGGTCATCTAGCGTCATTCCTTGATGATCTTTTATAGCATCTCTTATGAGGCAAAAAAAATGATTAAAAAAATGGGTTTGTAAAAAAAATAAAAAAAAAAAAAAATTCTTAAATAAAATGTTTATTTAAAAATGATGGTGGTTGCCATTTATTAAAATAAAAAAGCTTAAAGTTTTGAAAGAAACTATAAAAAAAATTTAGGGCTTCGTTTTATGTTCTCACAGCCGCCACTTAAAAAAAAATCTTCTTTCATCTTAGCTAAAATTAGTTAAAAAAAAAAACAAAAAAAATAAACAGTTTTCAAAGCCTCACCATAAAAAAATGTCGATGGAGTGCGATGCTCTTACCTGCAACTAACGACGGAAGCTCCGGCAACTGGTGTAGTTTGAACGATGGTTGTCTGTGCGAGTAAGCGACGGTGCCGAAGATCTTTGGTAGGTTGCTGCAACTCGGGTTTAAGCGAAGAGGGACATGAGGTTGAGACTCTTGACGTAGTCGTTCGGTGAAAAAATCGAGTGGGTTAATTAGGCTGCGAGGTTAAGTATTAATAGTACAAGATTTGATCATAAGATTCCTAAAAAATCGTATCAGAGGTGATTTTTGAAATCCAAATCTTTTATCTTCAATTTTAATTTTTTTTAAAAAAAATGATAAGATCTTGGTTTATGGGATTTATTTGGAGATTAAAACTGAAGTTAGTTGGAGTAATTTGAAAGGATTCTTCAAATAAGGATTTCGAAATAAAACATTGGGTTTTGGGTATTTTTTATCCAGAATTAAACTTTCAAAATA
>JBBMKA010013735.1:0-20830 GCA_037833695.1 Sechiopsis laciniata
GCCAACTCAGTTTTTTTCAAACGTCCGTTAAGGTTTTTTAACTGCAGGGACCATTTTTAAGCTTTTTGCATAGTTGGGGGACTAAATTTGGACATTTCAAACTTTAGGGACCAAAATGGAACTTATGTGAAAGTTTAGGGACTAAAATGGTATTTTAACCAAAAAAATAATAATAATGAAAGATTCAAATTCAAATGCGCGTGAGCTTTTTCTTTAATTTTTTTTATATAGAAAAGAGCAAAAAGTAAATCTAAAAAAATCGAGCAAAAGGAAATTAATTTGTTGACTTTAAATGGTGTATAAATTGAAATGTTGTGAATGCCTTTTCTGTCCAATCGGTCACTTCCAATCCTTCAAAATACGTATAAATCTCCACCAAACAAAATTATCCACTTTTACAATGGTTTGTTTTTTCTAAGAAAATATATATATATATATTTTTTTTTTATTTATATATATATATTTTTTTTATATATATATTTATTTATATATATATATTTATTTATTTATATATATATATTTATTTATTTATATATTTATTTATTTATATATTTATATTTATTTATTTATATATATTTATTTATTTATTTTTATTTATTTATTCATATATATATTTATTTATTTATTTATATATTTATTTATTTATTTAGTAATATTTATTTATTTTTATATATATTTATTTAAAATTTGGCTAAAATATTATTCTCATAGGTATATGTTAAATTTTGTTCTATTTTTTTTTACTAAACCTTTAAATATCAAATTTTAATTTTTTATATTCAATTTAATTTATGTATTTAAAACAAATTTAAAATAAATTATTAAAATAAGTGTTTGCTATTGTTCTTTTTAATCTTAGAAATATAATAAAATTCTATTTTTGTATGTATTATAATTAATTTTAAAAAATTGATTAATATTAACTTTATATCTAAAAAAAAATTGTAAGCATTTTTAGTATATAGATTAAAATTGAGCATTTAAAATTTTAGTGACTAAAATCAAATAAAATTTAAAATACCACGTTAAAAATAATATTTTAACTTTTAAATTACTATTAAAAAAACAATACTTTCTTGCAATCTTTCACATATCACAAAAGAAAATGATAAAATCAAGCATCACACCCATTTGCTAGGAAAAAAAAAATTCAATGGATTAAAAATTCGAATACATACATCTCTACATGTTATTGAACTAAAAAATTATTGATTTAATAGTATATATTTTTTTTTTAAAAAGTAATGTTTTCAAATTGGATTTTAACCTATGCTAAGTAGTTTTTAAGTAGTTAAATGACTAAATGAGTTTTAATTAAGTAAATATTTGTGATTTAAACACAACATTTTACCATTCGGTCTGAACATAAGGTTTGAAATTTTGGTTATTGGATCAAAATGCAATCGAAATAGTATTTAGAAGTTTTCCATTCATACTTCTCAACATCTTTTTTTTTCCTAACAAGCTCAAGTGACCTTAAAGGTCAAAAGACATCCCAATTTTCAATGCAAGATAATTATTTAAGCTTATATTTGATATCAGATTTTTAATTTTGGTATTTGGCTTGTGTGTGTTTTCATATGGAAAAGAGATTTGAATATTTAAACTATTGGTCAATAATACATCTTTATTCATTCCAATAATGCTCTAGTGTTGGCATGCAGCTTATGTCTAGTTGAATTAACCTATGTTTTTCAAATTACAAGATATTGTATATGAATTCTAAAATTTAAAATTATCAACTAATTGATATAATGGTCAAAGAAGATCTTAAGTATCTTTCAAGATTTTCCCAAAAAAAGAAAAATCAAGATATTAGTTCAATTCATAAAACCTCTACCAAACTCTTAAAATTAGAAATAACATAAAAGTAAATGAACTATTAAAAGTAGGGTAAGAAAGGGCAAGAAAACAAAAGGCATCCACTATAGATTTAGCCATTGATTTCTTCTTTGAATTTATTTACAATCCAAGTAAATGTTCAAATATTCCAACTTTCTTTTTTAAATAGTAAAAAATCCTACTTAAATACAACTTTTCAATTTAGTCTATATTAATGGTAAATATTAAAGTTAACTTGTAATAAGCCAACATGGCAAAATACTTTCTCTATGTCAATGAGTAATACTTGAGTCTTCCTCATAAGACTCTCACCGGTAGAATCATTTTATATGTGACTACAAAATTTTTCTAAATTTAAAGTAGAAAATATTGAAAAAAGAGTAAAGAGTAAAGAGTAAATAAAATGTGACCATAAATTCATCTTGTAAAAGGTAAAGGGGGTTAGATCCTTATCAATATAGGTTTTATTTTTTTTAAAAAAAAATCAATTTCAACAAAAATGTTAAATTCATTAGAGTAGTTGAGTTATCAATTTAAGCTTGGTTTTGCCTCTAATAAAATATTAGACTAATAAAAGCTTGATGATCACATTCACTAAAAGAGCAACATTAACCATTTCCTCCAAAAGATGTATGAGTTCAAGTATATGTCACATTATATAGCACATTGAAGAAAATGAGAAAAACCTTTCACTAGTTTCGTTAACAATTGATTTTGATACAAAAATCAAACAAGTATATCAAACGAATTGATTTGTCCAATAAAAATACAAGTGAAATGTAATCTTTAAATTTGAAATGTAGTTTCAATTTAATTGATATATTTCAAAAGTAAAATATACATTTAGTTCCAAGTAAGTCTCGTCTTAATTTAAGAAAAAAAATTAAGATTTAATTCATATGATTTAAAAAAATAGAATGATATTAAATACATGAAAACTCCCCATTATAAATAACATGATTTTTTTTAATACATTGACACATGTTGGAATTCAAAACGACAATAACTAACTTTTAAATTTCATCAATCTACAAACTAAAATTTTGCTTATATTAAACTTTAATGACACCATAAAAATTAAACTCTAACTATTTTAAAATCATAAAACTAAATCTATATTTTGTCCTAATTTCTTTTTATTAAAATGTCATAAATATTTTAAAATATGGACATTAAAAGATATTGTAAAAGTAGCTCAAGAACATTAATATAAATCTAATTATCTAGGCATGGATTCAATGTAATCTCAAGAAAATAATTATCCAGGCATGGATTCAATGTAATCTCAAGAAAACTACACGGAAAGATATTTTTCGAAAAAAAATTTGAGATTCAATCTTTCTTTTTTTTAAAAAAAATCAATTGAGATTTAAATATAACAAAACATCTCATTTATAAAAAAAAATCAATTGAGAATTAATTTAACACTCGATCTCATTTATATCCTCTAATTTATAGGAAAGATGAAATTCCATCCTATGTAACAAAAATAACCAAAATAAATATATCTTAACGAGTAGGTTAAAATGATAAGAAACCAACCAATCCAATCAACACAAGCAAACCATAATAAAAATAGAAAGAAAATCAGAAGAAAAAAACAATTAGAAAAAGAAAAATATTAGTAATTAATATAACATTGAAGAATAGAAGAAATAAAGATTGGTTTAATAAAACCATATACATGGTTTAGAAGAAAAGGAACCACGGCCTCTGCAAAACCATCCTTCTTTACCACAAGAAGAAGAAGAAGAAGAAAGAACAAAACAGAGGCCTAAGCAAAAATGTAAAAGTCTTTCTATAATAAACCCCTAATTTCAAACTTAATATTAAAAAAAAAAAAAAAACACCATTTTATTGTTGCGGTTGCACAGCCAAACCCAGCCACGAATTCTCGCCGGCGCCGGCGATCTTTCCCGGCGCCAGGCCGCTCTGGTACGGCGCTCTGGTAATCAATCTGTTGAAAATAGAGCAAATTAAACCAATTTCAAACATGAAGAAATTGATGAAATTTAATTTATAAAGAAAAGAAAACCCACCTGTCCTTTCTCTTCTCCAAGAACCGTTGAATCGAAGCTTTGCGAGCCATCGGAAGATCTGCAGAAATGGGTTACAGATTAACAATCAGAAACAAGAATAGAATTTCAACTTCAAGTTCGAGAAATCCATAAAAGGGTTCTTTTTAATGAAGATAATTACCACCGGCAACCGGCTGCGACGGTGGCGTCAGCGGCGGACGAGTCTGGTTCCGACAGGAAACAGGGGAGGTGGAGCTCAATGAATCCGCCGGAGTTCCGACCAAGACCGGCTGACCGGCGCCGGCGGAGATGTTTAATTTGGAGCACTCGCGGCCGGCAACATACATAACTTCACCGACTTTTTCCGCCGGGAAATTGTTGAACACATAAACTTGACCGGCGTAAAAAATTGTCATTTGTGACGTTTGAAACGCCGCCATGGCAGATTTGTCAACCCTAAAATTAGATTTTCAGTTCAATCAAACCACAAATTAAAAAAAATTAATTTTAAAAAAAAAAGTCGGCGGAGAGAAAGTTCAAATTCAAACCTCGATTCGACGTCGTTCGAGTTACCAAATTCAGTCTGCTGAGGAAACAAATCCAAAGATTTAGGATTCGCCATTTTTTCCGGCCGATGAAGAAAATCCGGCGCCGACCCTGAAAGTTTCGATTTCAAATTTCAATACCTCTCATCAAACCAAAACAAAAACCCTAATATAAATTCCAATCAAATCCCACAAAACCCACAAAAAAATCCTCACCGTTTCTCTGGAAACCCAGATTCAGATCTCTGCCGGAAACATTCATCCGGCCGGCGGGAACAAAACCTCGCTTTTCCGGCGACTTCGACGCCGATCTCTGAGTTGAAATCTGTGAAAATCCCGAAGAACTCGACATGGGTTTGAAAATAAAATAGCAAATAAGAACGAAAAATTAAGAAAAGGATTGAAAAAGTTTCGATCTTGAAGATATGGGAGATTCTGATGAGGGGCTTAAGATTTAGATAATATCTATCTCTCTTTATAAACCGGTTGCCGGACCTAAAAGAAAAACTTTATTGAAATTAAATTAAAATTTTAACAATTTAATATTTTTTAAAAAATAATAATAAATGCACGAGGAACATGTGGGGTTTTTACTTGGCGGTTTCGTGCAAATAAAAAAAAAAAAAAAAAAAAAGGAATAAATCGTATGGTATAGCCTTTCTAAACACGTGTTCTTTGTGTTTTTTATTTCAAATTTCTTTCTATCTCTTAAATATAATACTTTGCCCCTTAAATAATAGTTTATTTACGGGTTTTTGCCATTGGTAGGTGGGCCCCGGTTATCGGTTGAAAAACGTGTACTCGCATTTTAGCCATTCGATCCACATACTAGTTGATAAGGGCAAGTGGTAGAAGGCCAAATTGGTCAATTTGCTTTGATGTAGATGCTTATTTATTTTTTTCATTTTGAAAACTGATGCTTTTTTATTTGTTCCAACTTTTTCGTGGTCTAAATTTCATTTCGATCCTTCAAACCTTTTAAGTTTTTATTTTAACCCTTTAATATTTATATATTTTTTTAATTATATAGAAAACGTATATATACGTGTGTATTAACGTGCTACCTTAACACAGTTTAGCCAAAACGATTGTTTAGTGATAATTTATTAAATGATAATAACAATGACATAAATGAATTTTTTTTAAATATTTAATTAAAATAAATATTTTGAAAGTGCGTTCTCAATATATATATATATATATTAAAAGTGTAGGAACTAAAAGAATGCTTTTATTTTTGTAAAAAATAGACTATGAATTTATGAATTTTTTAAATATGTTAAGAATAATAATTCTGAAAATTGATATGGCAACTTGTATATAATATTGCTATATGTACCTACATATTTGTAACATCATTCACATTATTTGCTTGTTATAAATTTTGAATATATAATAGTGTTTTTTTTTTTTTTTTGGAGAATGATTATATAATAGTTTTAGTCATACTTTTTGAGATGAAATAAATGATAATTACAATCTCAAGTTTTTATTTAGTAGTAAATGATACCATATGCGGTTCTTATTTTACCCAAACTTTTTTTTTTAAAATGGAAACATATTAAACAATTTCAAAATTCAAAGTATTTTCTGAAACAAATTTAAAAATTTGAAGGTAAAAACAAAACTTGTAAATGTTTAGAAACGTAATGGAAATGTATTCCGAAATTCTATGGATATAAATGTTTAAAATGATGATTTTAGTTTAGAAACGTGTGGCTTACTCAATAGGTACACTTTGAGCCAATATGATACAAGAAATCAATGAGTAAAGAAACAATGAAAGTGATTCGAAATAATTTAGAAGGGCTTTAATGAAAAAAATTAATCTCTACAAAGAATGCAAAAGAAAAAAGATTTAAAGTCAGACGACTAGAGAGTAATAAATAGTCTCATACTATCAAGTCTATTAATCATGATTTTTTTTTTTAAATCAAAATAACTTTCATTAATCAAATAAAAAAAAAAGGAAGAAGAGAATTTCACAAAAATAGATTTAGACTCAACCCACAATTTAGATTGCGATGGATAAAAAAAGAGAAATAAAAAAATACATATATTTCATCAAAGAAAAATGTACCTTGTATAATAATATTAACAAATAGGAAGTAAATATAATAGAGCTTTTTTTTTAAGCAAATCTAATGAATTTATATGTGCTAAATGTCAATAAAAACATAACTCTGCAATCTAAGTTGTGTTAGACTCAACCCACAACTTAGGTTAAAATGGATCAAAAAAGAGAAATAAAAAAATATGTATATATTTCATAAAAAAAAAGTGCCACATACAATAATATTAACAAATAGGAAGTAAATATAATAGAGCTATTTTTTTTTTTACTAAATCTAATGGATCTATATGTGAGGGATATGAATAAGATCATAACTTTAATTATATCTTATATAATTTAGAAATCAAAATGTTAAACATTTAAGCTGTTCTGTGTTGAACATAACTCTTATGTGAAAAACACCAACACTTTATATTAAGACCACTAAAGAAGAGATTACAAGATAAGTGTTTAAAACTAACACTACAAAATCACTCTAGGACTCTTTGAAGACACTTTGTAGGACACTACAACTCTTTTTTTTCTAGGATACAAAAAATGGTGGGGTGGAGGAGTACTTATAGTGTGGAGTAGGCAATGTGGACCACACATTTGTCTAGAGTAATCCTAAAAATATCTAGATATTTTCCACTTTCTAGAACATTCTCTACATGTCTACATAAATCTAAAATTCTAAATACTTCTACACTTTGCTAAGAATCTTCTAGATAATTGACTATACTTTAAATGGGCCAATTAGTATTCTTGATAATTTGGGCTTCCATAATTATTGGGCTAGTGATGACTTTTAACAGCCATTTCTTAAGCAGTTTACCACTCAAAACCTGCAACAAGCATCAACTTATACTACAACCAATAATGTGTCAACTAATATAATGCGAGGACAAATAAAGTTTTCCACATTTAAAGAATCTTAGATCTCAATACCACAAGCATTTTTTTGTACCCTTAAAAAATAATCAAACTTTACCTCCCACGAGTATATATCTCCAGAGAAACCACCACCAACGATATAGGTAACCTCATTGTTCGAAGCCAAAGCCATCATTGGTTCAATCGGAAAGCTCTTAACTTCTACTTGAGGCTGACGAAGAAAACTTAATTAAGCATGCTATTGCGAAAGAGTCGATGAATGTTACACTTACACTTACAGTTACAATAACTATTACCTTAAGCCAAGACCAGTAGAGAATGGAGCCTGAGGTGGCAGCAGGAACACGGAGCTGAGAGCATGCGAGAAACTAACACAAACAAGACCATGTGCAGGAGAAGCACAAGACTTGTAATGTAGCTGTTCTGCACCTGTGTGGAGGTCCCAACAACCAATCCCTGAATCAATGGAGGATGAGGCAACAACAAGCACCATTCTGACTTGAGAGCTAGAGTGAGAGCTTAAGTTTCAATTTGCTTTGAACATCTGTGGCAATAAACAAACATAACCCATTATTATTATTATCATTTTTTTTAACCGAAAAATCGGAGCTTCACTCCACTAGACCCAGGGTAACCCCTCCCGTCCCTAGGTTAGACAACGGGAAACAAAGAAGAAACAACAACCATTATGGAGTGGCCTGTTAGTCAAAAGAAGCTTGGGGAGCAAAGAGGTGATGAATTTAATTCGTGATGACCACCTAACTAGGAATTAATTTCCTACGAATTTCATTGACGTCCAAATGTTGTAGGGTCAGGCACTATGACCCATGATATTAGTCGAGGTGCTCGCAAGCTAACCCGGACAGCCATGGATATAAAAAAAACAAACAAACAAATACAGCTGATTATGTAAAACGCCAAGGAAGGCAAAACACCATCAACTACAATTTTCACGTCCTGTTTTTGAAAGGTAGAATTAGAGTACAATTCAACTACATGTCGAAACGAATCATTCTTGAACCATTGAGTTAATAGGAATTAGATTTTAAGCCAGAAACAGCACAAGAACAGCCCAACAACAAGTTTGCAATGATTAGAGCAGCGCAGTGTTCTACGTTCAAAGTAGGATAGGGCTTTATTTATCATATTTCCCATGCTTTCAAACATAAATTTAACCAAACATTCACTTTTCATTAAAGTGTCTCGATGAATTGCGATAGACGTAGAGTGAGAGAACGAAGGTTACTTACTCGTTGTCGAAAGGGGAATGATGAGCGAGGTTGAGTAAGAGCGCGGCGGCAACAGCAACATCGATTGACGAGTGAGTCAGCAATATGCGGCGGCGAAGGCGAGACTGAGTGAGTCTGAGGGACAGCGGCAACACAAGAGAATGAATGACAGTGCAGATTGGTTCACTGCCCCTTCCCTTTTATACCTATTTTTTCTTTCCTTTCTTTTTTTAATAACTTTTTTTTTAAGCTCAACTTTCTTTTTTTTTCTTCTTCTTTAATTCAAAGGATTTCCCACGAACGAAAATGATTCAAAAAATTATATTTTTTAGTTTATAGGTTTGATGTGTAGTTTTAATTTGGTCCCTCAATTTTAAAATTAAACATTTTTATTATGATATTTTAATAATGTTTATTTTTAGTCCTTATTTTAATATTCATTTTTTTTTAGAAATTAAATTCTCGTGAAAATTAAAATAATCATTTCATCTATATATTTAACATTTAAAATGAGCTTAATAATAATTTTAGTCAATATTATATTATGTAATTAATGATTTTATTAATTCATACAGTAAAAATGAACATTAATAAAATATCAGTTATAAAAGTGTTTAACTTAAAATATATAGACTAAATTAAAATTAGATCTCAAATCTATGGAATTCAAAGGTATTTTTAAAGCCTAAACAACCAAACCCAAAAAGAATTATAATTCAATGCTTATAGATTGTACACTCCCATAAAAAAGTACTATCGAAATAATATAAAAAAGATAACCGAAAAGAAAACATTTATGCAATAAATTGTATTTTCGTAGGAAATTATTAATTATTTTCAAGTTAAATAATTAAGGTTCAAATCTTAAGGTTAAATTGGACATAACAGGTTAAATTAGAAGATGAAAGGGCCTTAAGATTTCCTCCTTAAGCCGAAGTGGGCTGTTATTGGGCTGTATTGAGTCAAGGCAACCAACTTTTGGGTTTACTAACAATATTGGGCCAGTTGGACCGATGTGATGAGCCCAACAAAGAAATGTGATTGGATTTTGGAGTTATAAGAGGAGAGGAGATGAAGTGGAAGAAAAAGAGAAAGTGGAAATAAAGTGAAGTGATTTGGAATGATAAGTATTTATTTGAGAATTGGTGTTTTGGAGAGGAGAGTTTAGAAAAAACTTTTTGGGGATTTGTGTTTTGGAAAAAAGATGTTGGAAATTTCTTTTAGGAATTGATGCTTAAGAGAGAAGATGTTTATTTTATATTATTTTTTTATTATAATTATAATAAAGTTTGATTTGAAGTTTGATAAAATTAAATAAGTTTGATGAAATGTCAAGAGAAGTTGAAGAGGAGTTGAGAGAGGCTGAGAAAAACAAAAAACAAGGGGTTGGGTTGTCTTCCTTTCATCTCCTCTCCCAACCCCTAAATCCAATCACCTCCAATATTATTAGGTTGAATTTTTTGGTAATTTGGATAGTCTTTTTTTTTTTTTAAATTATACTACACCTTAACTCAAATCACGAATCCTTTCGAATTATTCTTGCCATAGGAAAGTTCAATAACAAATTCACCCAATTTTATGTTTGAGTACACATTAACTATCATTGACCGAGGCAACCATTTCAGAAGTACTACTCACTTGGAGTACACCAGATACTCAATCACAAGCACATTCAAAAACACACCCACCAGAGTACACATTAGACTGCTCAAGCACATATTTTTATTATGACTATTTCATAGCCAGCAGGAGTACTGTTCTGATACCACTTGTTACGAGACGACAAACCCTCAAAGAATCTTCACATTAGTATGATATTGTCCACTTTAGACATAAGATTTCATGACTTTATTTTTTTGTTTCATCCAAAATATTTCATATCAATGAAAGACGTTTGTCATCCCTTATAAACCCATGATCTATTACTTATTTAATCCATGTGGAATTATATTTTGTTTGTATTTTCAACAACTACCTCTCCCCAAAGAGCTTCTTAACTCATTATTTTATCTGTATTTTTTCACAAAATTGTTCTCAAGTTTCTTTCATAGTTAGTTGATTGCACAATCTGTCACCAGTCTCATCTATTCTAAGAGTGTAATCTTTGATTGATATATTATGAATGTGATGTTTGTGTAGAAAGTTGACTAATAAAATAAGGGAGACTGGATACTAATCGCCAATATTAAATAGTATAAGGTTCAACTTCAAAATTAATTTGTGATAAAACGAGTAATCCACATATCATATATATGAAGTCTCTTCACCTCTTTACATTGTAAAATCCTTAAATATTTTCTGCCATTCACAACAATGTGTTATTCTAAAACTACACACTTACTTAGGTTAATCTTTAACATCTAGTGAATGTGAAAAAAACTTAAAAGACAAAAATACCACTTTCAAGGTATTAGAGAAGTGATTCATATGAAGGGACCCATAGATAAATGGGTCCATTAATCTTTTTTCTAATGCCTTTTCTTTAACCTTCATATCACACTCACTATGATAAAAGAAGAGAAGGAGAGGAGAGCAAAAAAGTTTTGATTTTGTGATGTGCATGTGATCCATCATTATCAAAACTACAAAATCCTCCAAATCCAAAGCCCAAGATCAGAGCAGAGCCTAAAGAGATTCATTAGCAATGATTTAAGAGCTTTAAAAAAAATCAAGACCTGATGATAAGGAATTAATAATCCCATATTTGAATCTTATAGTTTTAATTTATTGTTCATGCATGATACTTTAGTAATCATACTTATAATCCTTGAAATCTATGATAGTTCTTTTACTTATCATGGATCGAAATTTATAAACATGTGGGTTTGTCGTGGTTTCATCATTGCATCAATTTAAAGAAAAAGGTATTAATAAGTGAGGATAAAGATTGAATAATCAGAATCATAGAGAATGTACCATGTCAAAAATGGCATATGCATAATCTAAAGTCTTAAGGCTAAAAAATTGAGCATTGTATCTTTAATAAAGGGGATGAGAAAGAAAAAGTAGAGATAAAGATGCAAAAAATGAAAGGGGAGAAAAACAAAGCTAGCATTTATCTGCTTTTGATGTAATTCAAAAGTGGGGTTAAAATTCATTCTTTTTTTAGAGAAAAAATAGAAGCCTAGTAACACATATTTTGATTCAAGGAAACCCTTTTGGGACGTCAGATTTAGGGAAAGACATATTGGTCTTGAAATTAGAGGAAGCTGTTTTTTTCTAATATATTTTTATAGGAGAATCTAACTTTTGCATGGAAAATAAAATGCCTTAATTATTATTAGATATAATTTCAAGGATTCCACCTTAAAAGCTAAATACTTTAAAGTTACGTACTACTTTTTTTTTTCTTTTTTAATTATTTTATATTTATATATAGAATTAAAGTATAAAATATTCAATCCAGTTTGAATCCAAAAAATCGTATAAGATTAGTCTAATTCTAAAATGTGCATTTTCGACAACTCATGATTAATGCACCACACAAAGAGAATATACATAGATTAATAGGATGTTTCAAAAAAAAAAAAAAAATGATAATAAAATGACAATCTCTCTATAAATTTTGCTAAGAATTAAAAAAAAAAAAAAATATATATATATATATATATATATGATAAGGTAATTAGCGACGATTATGAAACCACCATATATATAATGGTATCACAGACGGATATAATAATGATTGACAATATATTTTATCGTTGGCCTTTCTTTTTAAATCATCGATGATTTGAAAAGGCTCTATAGACCATTATATATTTTTCGTAAAAATAATATATACAATGAGAGGAAGTTGTGTTAGAGAAATATATGAATAAAAGTGGGGTTTGAGAAGAGTTTAAAATTGGGGAGGGAAATGAGACAAAAGGAACAGATAGGGGGGGTGTCCTATGGTATAGATTTGATTTAGATTCTTTTTGGGTGATAAAATAAAGATTGTAATTGGTGAGCAGTGGAGAAGAAATTAGTTATAATTGAAGGACTAATTGAAAATACAAATATTTTGTCCGTATTCTCTCTGTGCTATAAGCTGTCTCTCCTTGAAAATCTAACACATGAAATTATAATATAATGTAACGGCGTGGTCACGTGATAGGTGGTGGGTGGCGTTCTTTCAGTTTCACGGCATTATAGAAATTAAAATAGGATCTTCTTGGTCTTTGCCTCTTCATCATACACACAAAGAAATAATAATAATTTTTAACTTAATAATGGGTGGTGGGCTCGGTGGATTTGTCTTTTTTATTTCTTTTAATTTTATTTAACACAACAATATTTTGAGAGTGAGATTCGAATATGTAAACTTATAGTTATTAATTTTGTTGGTAGATTTGTCTCATTCATTTATAACTTGAGCGAATGCAAACTTTTAAATTTCTTTTTATATTTTAAACTTTTGAGCAAAAATGAACTTATTTAGGGTAAGAATATGATTATGGTTCATTAAATATATTCAATTTTAGTTATGGTTCATTAAATATATTCAATTTTAGTCATTATATTTTAACTGTTTAATAAATCTTAAAATTACTCTCTACCATAACTTTGAACTTAGTAACAATAATAATTTCCTTAAGTTGCTAAAGTAGTATAAAATTATTATTGATCAAAAGGTCATAAGTGAGAATTCTTTTCATTTTAATTTTAATTGAACTCATAAAAAAAAAAATCCATTAATGAGGAATAATTTGAAACTATGAATTGAATAGGTGTGATCACACTATGAATTGAACCTTACATAATCTAATCGAATGGGTTGGTGGCGCGATTAGTGATATGGTTTGGTGTTAATTTATTTTTACTCTACGATCACGAGTTTGATCCCTAAAATCGGTATTTGTAATCCCTCTTCTCCCAACTTGTACTTATATATATAATGTATACATTATTGTAAACTTATAGATGCACACATTTTAAATTTTGGTTTGGGATAGCTACGTTTTTTCTTAATAAACATCGGGATAGTTCTATCAAAAAAAGAGAAAAACATTGGGATAGCTACAATTTTTATTTATTTATTTTATTTTTGGATGGTTACATTTGAATATAAGGTAAAAACTTTTTACATATGGGATCCTTCAACCTCAACCTATATGCAATATGCATATAAATGTCTTAATGTTACTCATTGCAAAAAGTTTCCACACAATATTGTTGAAATCATGACGCCTCCCAATACATTCCTCTACGAATTTCAATTCATCATCATATCACCTACAAAATTCAAAACTTTCTTTTTTCCAAAAAGAAAAAAATCCATACACCAAAGTTTAAAGAAAGAAAAAGGTAGAAAAGAGAGATGATTGTTAATTATGATGAAGAGAAAGAGAAACGGAGAGATTCTTATTTCTTGGACGACTATAAAGAAAAGGAAAGCTGATGAAAAAAACCAACCGAGAGAAAAGTTTTTGATAATATGTATTTTAATTTCAAAATTAATTGACAATAAATAAAGTTGTTTAAAGGTGGTGAAAAGTAATTTCCATAATGAAAGGAGTAGTCCAAAAACGGTGAGAATTCGATCTTCAACTTTTTCCTTCAAGTTGGGTGTTTCGTTAGTTAACAATAATTTTTTTTTTTTTTTTTTTTTTTTGAGATAGTTGACGATGTTAAGTTTGATCTGAATTTATGAATCAAATAGGCAAATATCTACTTAAGGCGACTCCAAAATTTTTGACCAAATACCTATATAGACCTTGTTATCATATTACATAGTGTGATTTTACCTCAAAACTAATTGATAATGAATGAAGTAATTTTCATGTTTTATAGGTAATGAGTACTCTTGATATGAATAAAATCGTAGACTTAGATCTATCTTAAGAGGAAAAAGAAGAAAAGAAGGAAGAAATATTGTTATGAACAAATTTTAATTCCAATCACGTAAATTTTTTTATAAGATTATAGACTATTTTTTATTATCAATTAATGTAAAGTTTTATATTGATATCAAAATTCATAAAACCTGAAGTAGTATTTAGTTAAAAATGATTGAAATTCGATAATAGAAAATGATAAACTCCACTATGTGAAAAGGCACGTTGATAGCAGTAGAAAATGGAAATGATGGCCGGAATTCGAATATCGAAACGTTTGGTGCTCTTATTATTAAACAACAAAAGCTAACTTACAAATTCCAAAAACCAACATTTCTACTTCTCTTCCTCGGGAAAACATCTACCTTTTAATTTATACCACTTCTCTTTTGACCTTTATGCCCTTCCCTCTTGTTCCTCATTTCATTTATGTATCTCTGTTTCAGGAAAATACAGTGTTTTTTTTTTAAATCGGGAAAATACAATATTTTGATTTGCTTAGTCTTGGTTTCATAAATATTTGGTTTTTGAAATTTAACTTATTTCTACTTAAATTTTCTTATCATATGTTTCATCTTTCCTACAATATTTCCATTTTACTTCAAAAAAATACAAATATGAGAGTACTTTAAAAACTATAGATAATGATTTGATTTCAATATATAGCAGAAAAAATATATATAGAAGGAAGATCAATACATTGACAAGGAGAGAGACATTGTGTTAACCATCCTAGAGTGACATAGTAATTAATAGGGTCTTGAGAAATTGATGACTATATAGTTAAAAATTAATTTTCTACGATTTTTTTTTTTTTTTATATTTAAATGATGTAGCATCAAACAGTATCTTGAGACAACAGTTGTTATGGTGTGCACAAAATGAGCAGAGAGTCTCCAATTTACAAAAAAAAAAAAAAAAAAGACATTGTTTTACTAAGAAGCAATATAGAATATAGAGACAAGGGTAAAGTGTATATAGTCTTTTAAAACCCAAAGTAGAATAAACCTAACAATAAAATCCAAAACAGAAAATTTGGATAACGATCTTCATATAACTTTCATTTTAGAGGTCACGCCGGTCCGCCACCAAACTCCCAAAACTTGGGCACTTTTGCCCATGAACCCTGATTATTGGACCATTCAACAAGACTTTAGTCTTGGAAGCATCTTCTTCTTCTTTTTTTTTTTTTTTTTTAAGTCTTGGAAGCATCAAATAACTTATTCAAAACATTTTAAGAGATTTTTTCAAAAATATATGTAAAAGATACTTGAGAAAACCATAGATAAAAATTAGTATTCACATGGTTAGTTTTCTTTCTTGAAAAAAAAGGTGTAAGGTAACTACTGCCAAAAGGGGCTTTGAGAATATACAAAGTAAAAAGGGTTGACACAATAGAGAATGAAAAAGGGAAGATAAATTCATCTTTTTTTCATATTTGCTTTAAGATTTGATTGTCAATTTTCTCAAGCACACATACTACACTCCCTGGGCACTGTAGCATATATCACCTCTTGTGGTGATTTATCAAGTGGGTGCGCAAGGGAGAAAATGTCGTGAATACTCGATCTTCGAAAATATATTAATTATGTTTTATATTGTTGTATTAGGCTTTTCTGCGATTTGAATTTAATAATGTATAAATTCTACCAAAATTGATCAATCACTTTATCTGGCATTTTGTATTCTTAACAATCTCAAAAAAATATACAATTTTAATGAACCATTTTGTCTGTGGTTTCTTTCTTTATTTTTTATCAATTCTTTTTTTATTCTACATAATTTGAGTGAGAAATTCAAGCTTAATCTCTAGATTACTACATTGCATAAGATGTCAATAAAACTTTATTTTGTTATTTATTATTATTATATATATTTTTTGGTCTCTGTCTACTATTATTTTATTTAAAAAGAAAAAGAAAAAACAAGATGAACATGTCACGGGATTGTCTTGAAATACCTTATTTTGACAGACCTAGCAGACACATATTCTCTCTCTCACACACAAAACCAAATTGTTAATATAAAACCAAAAACTAACTGCACGACACGACCATACTTCCTTTCCTTTCCTAAAACACTGTTCTTTATTTTCTCTCTTTCTGTTTCTTTTAAGCCATTCCAAATATCAAAATGGCTCTAATGCTTGATAGTTGCGAAGGCGTTTTGCTTTCTTTAGATTCTCACAAAGCAATAATCCCAGCTCCATTTCTTAGTAAGACTTACCAGCTTGTTGACGATCCGGCCACCGACCACATTGTCTCGTGGGGCGAAGACGATACCACCTTCGTCGTTTGGCAGCCGCCTGAATTTGCAACAGATCTTCTTCCTAACTATTTCAAGCACAACAATTTCTCTAGCTTTGTTCGTCAGCTCAACACTTATGTAAGATTAACACTTTCATCCCTAAAAAAATTGCTCCTTAGAGTTTTATCTTTTTGCAAATTTTTTTACTATATATAAGATAAATGGAAATCATCTCAAAATCAATGGTTAAAGAGTTGCGGAACCTATCACATTTTGAGATTATATTATCTCAAAATTAATTAATGATGAGACAAGTAATTCATTTATCTTATAGATGCTTGAACGTCTCTTCACTTTTTCATGGTAAGATTTATTTGAAATTCATCATTCTTGAATCGAATCTTAATAATTTCATTTTTTTTTAACTAAATATTCATTTTGAATGATGGGCTTTAATAGATAATACTATCTCTAAATGAGTTAATAATGAATGAATTATCACAATTCTATCTTATATATCTTATAAATATTGTGAGTGTTGAGATTCAACAAATTTATCTCAAAAAAATATTATAAATATATAATTAATAATATCGATCTCCATTAACATGAAATTTTTTAGGTGAAACAAAAAATAAAGTTATATAAATTTTATCAATCTCACAGTAAGAATGTGAAGAGATCTTCAACATTTATAAATTAAATGTGTTACTTTTCTCATCATTTTAAAATGTATACTCATACTATTTAATATTATCTAAAGAGTAAGTTTGGCTAAAGGTTGTCGTCGTTTATGAGTGATCTTCACATTTTGAATGTGAGATCTCATAGTGAATGTGAAAGGTTTTGTCCTAACACTTTTGTGTGGCTTTCTTTTAGGGATTTAGAAAAATTGTGCCAGACAGATGGGAATTTGCGAACGAGTTCTTCAGAAAAGGAGAGAAGCATTTATTATGTGAAATCCACAGACGAAAAACATCCGTCACTGGAAATAACAATCACATGAGTTTCTACAATTTCCCTTCCGAGTCCGACGACAGCCCCAATTGGTCCGATTCGCCGCCGCGCTCATCCCCCGCACGTGCCAACAACAACAACTCTATCGCCGCCCTGTCGGAGGACAATGAGCGGCTACGGCGAAGCAACGACATGCTGATGTCAGAATTAGCCCACATGAAAAAACTCTACAATGATATCATCTATTTCGTTCAGAACCACGTCAAGCCCGTCGCCCCAAGCCACGACCGGTTTTCAGCGGTCAAACAAGGGTTTGGGCAGACTCATTTCGGGACCGAGTTGGTTCTAGAAGCTGAGCCGAAGACGAAGCTTTTTGGAGTGGCAATTCAGTCGAAGAAACGGGTTCACCCGGAGTATGGTTCGAGTAATGTTGGGAAAGAGAACAATAAGGCTCGATTGGTATTGGAAAATGATGATTTGTGGCTCAATCTCATGCCTCCTTCCGCTTGTTAGTTCAAATTATTCCTTTAATTTACAGAAGGAAAAAAAATTCTGATCTTTTGTTTTTTTTTTTTTTGGGAATTTTTGCTAGTCTATCCTGTAAGTTTGTGATAGTAGTGTAAGTTTTTTCTATTTATATAATCCTCCGTGACTCAATTGCTGTCTTTTTTCTTTTGTTTTTTTGGGATAATATGGAAGAATCGTACCTCTAATCTTGAGTTCGTTACTACAAATTACTAGTTGAGTTATGTTCATTTTGACGCCATTCCTATCTCTTTCCACTATTATTATTGCATTAGGAACACTGGAATCTGAACTCTCTCTGCTTGTAGATAGTGAGCGTTCAGTGAACACAAAAAAGGATCTGAAGGAAAGTTTTTCCCTTTTCATTTCAGTTATACCCAGAGAGAAGGGAAAATATTTTTAAAACGATTTGTATGAGAAGATGAGAGTACACCAATTGTCTCATTTTCTTTTGATACTTCAATTTACATGCACTTTCTTTACAAATTAATGTATAAGGTTGGATTCATATTAAACTGCATGGTATGAAAAAAATGCCTATTTGTTATGTTTATCTTTTTTTTTTTTAGTTTATATATTTAAAATTTCTTTTAGTATCTTGAAGTCCACCCTATACATGTCGGCTATACTTACAAGAAACTAATGATTTGATTGATAAGGAAATGATATTTGAAGATGTGCTATATTATAGTTTTGACAAATAAATGGTAAGTTTTTTCTAGGTAGTTACTAATAAATATTCAAGTATAAAAGTGAAAAGTTTTTTTCCTCTGTTTTTTAATTATTAAGAACGCTTCTAATTAAATTGACACATTTTAAATTTTACATATGGATTGGGTTTGTCATCCAACACATGTCAATATGGAAGATTCCTCGAGAATTTGTCATCCCTTAATAGTTGTCTTATCATAAATTAAAACTTGATAGTTTATGTATGGTGTGTTTAATAATAAATTTGTCTAAAGAAACTCAACAAAGAACGTTGATTTTGGTCAATATTATTTTGTTAACCATATTAACAAATATATGAGGTGGATGTTATTCTAACAAAAACCTCACATTACTAAGTTTGGTATTTAAGGAGGGGATAACATCTCCCTTGAATAAGAATCTTTTAGTTGGAAATAAAAAAATAAAGTCACAAGTTTTTATATTTAAAGTAGACAAAATCATATCAATGTAAAAATGTTGTTGATATTTCTTGTCCCTAACATAAGAGGTATATATCAAAGCTATGCTCATAACTTAGTAATGTGGATGATGACTTCTAATGGGTTTGAAGTGTACTTAGCTCGAAGGAAGCTCTCCCGATAATCTCGATTGTTCTTAATAAGTGATATCAGAGGCAGACTCTTAGCTACTCTGACGTCTAAGGATTAAAAGCTGCCGATAAATAAAGGAAGCAAGCCTAAAAAACTCTCAAGTGTGTACTTTATTGGAGAAGAGGATTGTTGCTAATGCAAACAATGTCTACATTGCTTATTTGAGTGTATAAGGAGGAAACATCTTAAGATATGAGGTTTTTTGGATGAAGACTATGAAGAGTTATGCTTAAAGCGATATCAAAACCAATAAACATTTTTTTTTTTTTTTTACTTTGGAGTACAAAAACCAATCTAAACTTAGTTCAATATTAACAGCATATCTTATATTTGTGGTAAGTTGGTGAGAAGTTAAAGATACTTTACCCTAAAAGTAAGTGGGAAATCAGCAGAATACTTTAGCCAACATCATATCTTGTTTAGGAATAAAAAATTGCGATAGTCCGATCTCAAATTCATTTCCTCACAAGACCAATTTAGACCTCTAATTTGTCTTTTTTTTCTTCCCTTTTGTCACCTTCGAACATCGAAAGAAGTCCATGGATATCAGATTATTCGTAAGATTCGTTGCATTTTGGAAAAGTTAATTAGAATGAAAGCACAATTAAGATGGAATATGCTAATTTCTAATTACCTCTTATATCTAGTAATCTATATTGTAGTTATTATAACAAAAGATTCCTCATCAACGGCAATGAGATTATCTTTTATCATCATCATTATTATTATTATTATTTTATAGGTCTTTTTTTTTTTTGAAATGTTTTATAGGTTCCCTTTAAAATAATACGAGGACATGTTTGGCTAGAATGAGATGGAATGAGAAGAGATAACATCTTTGAAATCTTATAATTCTTAATTTTTACTTGTTTGGCTGATCATATTCTAGGGTTTCGTTTTCATCATCAGTGCCTTTTAATTAGATTAAGAATTAAAATAAAATCTATCTTAAATAAAATATATACAATCTAATAAATTCGATAACATCTTTGAAATCTAAAATTAGTTATAATATATTTTTGAAATGAGCAATTTGAGTCATATATAAATTTTTTAAAAACAATATTTGAAACTCAAATCTATAATCAACTAGTTATTATGTGATATTTAATTTGACTCGAGTACTACCCTTCTCGGCAAACCTATGTATGATGATACATTCACAGATAAAAATTCATTTCTTAAATAAAAAGATGAATGGAAATTCTTATAAAAGAAACCAAGAAATGTCACCAATAAAAACGATAACTATATTATTGTAGACTTAATAATCGAGAGATCATGGGTTCGAATCTCAATTTTCAAGAGTTGTAAAAAAAAAAAAAAAAAAAAAAAAAAAAAACCCATTCAGGTAACCCCCCCCTTGCAAATTTCCGTGG
>JBBMKA010013735.1:20840-32806 GCA_037833695.1 Sechiopsis laciniata
GATCATGGGTTCGAATTTCAATTTTTAAGAGTTGGAAAAAAAAAAAAAAAAAAAAAAAAAAAAAAAAATCATGCAGGTAACTCTATCCTTGCAAATTTCCGTGGAGAATCCCCCTCTATTCCCAAGAAATTAAATGGTGAATTTTGGGGGAATTAAAAAAAGTTACAGGATGCTCGTCCCCACTACATGGACATCTAATTTTAAACCATTTATCACCATTTTCTATAGGGTAAATTAGGCCAATGTTTAAATCTAGCAAACTATTTAGGAAAATGTCTAAATGAGCAATTTTAAAATGCATGTCTAATATTAGTTGTTTTAAATACATAATTAATTAGTTTAATATTAAATAGTCCAAAGTACCCCTATGACATTAATTCGAATTTTTGAAAATCAAAGCAGATAATTACGTTGGGTTATTTATTTATTATTATTTTTTTTTATAGAATATTAAATTTCAAATCATTTTTTTTCTTTTGAAAGAGATGAAATATTTGTGTACATCACTTGTCCATGCTAGTAGATATTCCCCCGTTTTTTAACAAATATTGTGAAAAGCCAAATCAATCAACAAATACCTGCTGCCGCTGCCAACCCATTAATGTTGTCTTCAACTTTAATTTTGGGAGCTGCATGGTCGAAGAGAACAACACCAGGCAAAGCTCGAGCCACCGTCCTCCACCTACGAGCTTCTCCGTCATTTCACCTCCATAAAACTCAAAATCGTTCCCCCTCGCCATCAAGAACACCCCAAGCGAAGGAAGGTCCCATCCTCGTATAAATGCAGCCAAGAACCAGTATATGTTCCAACCCATTAATATTTTTAAGTGATGCCCCATCGATGTTTATAGCAGGTAGGCCATCTTCCCATCCTCGTATAGATGCAACCATACTCATAAAAAAGTATTTGAAACGATCATCGTCATCTGCATGGTACGAAGTGTAACTGCCTGCAACAACCCAAAAACCTTACACTGTGAGGTACATATACTGCATGTACGATGTTTAATGGGGTGCATAATATGTAAATATGCTATTTGAATTCATCCGATTTTGAACGTGAGTCTGGGGTAGCTGGATTTTTTTCGATTAGTTTGGTAGCAAATGTTGAAAGACAAGCATATGAGCTTCTACCTTGCCCCTAATGAGTTCAAGTGCCATTTCTTTCCCTTTCATTGCTTTGTAGTAGCTAATGTTAACACCATGATTCTCCTTTGTATACTGAATTACATCTTTAAGGGTATATATAGACTTCTTAGTGGAGCGAATAACGGAATCAACGTATTCGGTTATTACTAATGGGGTGGCCTACATGTGGTCATCTCGTACAACGTCCACTGGGCAGGCGTGAGAGTCGACAAAATTCCAAATCGCCCATAGACTACCATTCATGTACACCGATGCTCGAACGTACCAATTACATGTCTTGTGAATGAAACATGTCGTAAACTGCTTCGGACTAGACTTTACCGTCTTACATTGGAAGCTCCGTGTCAAGGCTATGTTGCATAAGACATTCTTCAATTCTTCTTTATTGGGTAACATTGCACTTGCTCTTAACACGGTGTACCCGCCTACTAAGTCTGGAATGTATATCTCGGTACGTGTCTTTAGGATACAAAAGTCATTATACATCCCACCAGCGAACCCGCTATACATTTATTGACGTCCCTGTCATCCTTTAGTATTCTCGACTTTTCTTGGTATGCCTCATCTTTATATAGTGATATGCTTATGACTTTTTCATTTCCACCCAATCCAAGACTTTCCTCAATTGATGATATCAATAAGGATATGGGGGTGTTGTATGTGATATCAACCATGGCGATATTGTAGTTTGAGTAAATATCTCTCTCATCCCAATTCTCATTAAAGACGACCGTAACCGATGTAACTTTAATTTGCAATTATAATCGGTTGCTCCCTACACTTGAAAAGTGATGCAAAAGACGATAAGATGCCTATGGTGTAATTGGCGAAATAGTGAGAATAAGAAGAACTAGTAGAATATCTTAGCCACGATTCTTGGGGATTCGGTGAAAGGTGACACAAAAACCAGCAAATTTTTGTTATTCCTGCAAATTTTGGAATTAGGTGAAAGGGTAGAAGAAGGAGAAATTCGAAAAAAATGGGAATCGGTGATGAGAACAGTGGAGGCGTGGAAATCGGTGATAGGAACCAGTGGAGGTTTCTTATTGATAAAAATGAAATTTTGTGAAAATGACACAAACGAAAGGCTATGATGAGTTGGAATTGATGTGATGAGTGGTTATGATGAAATGTAATGTAGAAACGATTCTTATTCTTAAAATGGTGGAGGAGAGGAAAATTAGAAAATTTTAATTAATTTAAAATGTGATGAAACTAGGCAAATGAAAATGGCATAAATGGTAGAAATAATTTATCACTCCTCCCTAATATCCAAAATAGGCATCATTTTTTTTAGTACATATCGGGGGAGGGAGGATAAATACCGATTCTCGAGATCGAACTTGTGACGTTGGTGTTGAACTAGTTTACAACAAAACAATGAAATCATTATGTTAGTGACCCATTCGGTAAATGGGCATCATTTTTAATTCCCCTCCATTTAGACAGTTTCTCAAATCTTTTGTAAAAGTAGATATTTACTATGATTTTCCTTTTCTATAATTATCGATAGTTTATAACAATTTTATTGGGGCTACTTATTTTAGCTACGGGCTACGAGATCTCGCACCAAAAGTTGGGCCTGACTTCTTTCATTATGTTGGGCCTGAGTTCCTTTAATTATATTGGGCTGAATGCGAGGAGTCCAAAATACGAAGGTGCAAAAATGTGAATACAATACATATACGGGATAAGAACACAATTACTGATAGTTGTAGGGGCGTCTAACAAAATTTGAGAAAAGTTTGCCAAAATTTCCAGTAGTCGCGTATTGGTCTTTGATCTCTACCATCTTCTTCTTCTCTCTCTCTGGTAATTCATCGCTTTCCATGGCTCTGCCTCAGAATCAGTATCAACAACAACAGCAACATCAGCAACAACAACAACAAAATCAATCTATATCTTTTCGGTATTTCTTACTCACCTCTCAATCGATCATCTGAAATTTTTGTTTTTCTTTTAGAACCCTAGCGATCGCTTTTTCTTCCCAGAGCTTCGAATCTGTTCTGCATTCTTTTGATTTTGCATTCTCTCTTTAATTGCAGGAACTTGTACACTCCTGAAGGTTGTGTTTCTCATCCGATCGCCTATTTCAACCCTTTCAATTTGCAGGATCATTCCCAGCATCCTCCCTATGTTCCTCCATGTAAATTTACTTTTTTACTTTCTTTGTTTCTTGATTTCTAAGTCCGGAAATTTTCTGGTTTAGTCGGATTTCAAAGAAGTAATAGTTTAATAGAAATTGTTTGAAGACTTCGGACTTTGTTTTCATTTTCAGCTCATTGTTTGTGTTTGGACCAGTTTTTTCATGTGGGGTTTTATTTTAGACTAACGTTTATGTTAAGAAATAGGAACAATAATCAAGATAAAACTGAAAGAAAACGTGAGACAAAACATGATGATTTTGGTGGTTCACTAATATTATGTTAGCTACGTCAAGGGCAGAGGAGATAACGATTTTATTAATCTTGGAGACACAGAATACTTAATGTCAATCAAGTGGGGCTAAGGTTTTCAGAGACTTTTTATAGTGCACTCTCGTAAAATCCTATTACAAAATATGATCCTAAGACATACTAGCTAAATATGAAAACATAAACCCAATTACAT
The DNA here is from genome assembly GCA_037833695.1 of Sechiopsis laciniata. Lineage (NCBI taxonomy): Eukaryota > Viridiplantae > Streptophyta > Magnoliopsida > Cucurbitales > Cucurbitaceae > Sechiopsis > Sechiopsis laciniata. The sequence goes on from JBBMKA010013735.1 coordinate 24,600, forward strand.
ATTTCACCGGGCAGCAAGCCTCCTGACTAAGTAATTGTGGGGCATATCATAGTTCAAGACATATCTCAACCGTTTAAATGCATGTATTTTCTGTTATTCTAGTTCATGTAGTCCGGTTTGCTCCAGGTACTGCCCCAGATGCCAGTGATGGAGTAGCAGACTTTCACTGGATGTATGGCTTAGAAACGAAGAAGAAAAGATTGAAGGAGCAAGACCTTTTTGAAAACAATTCCCCAATATCATCCATTGACTTCTTGCAGCCACGTCCTGTTTCTACAGGACTGGGTTTGTCGCTTGACAACACCAGAATGGCTTCTACAGGAGACTCACCTTTGGTTTCTCTTACTGGCGATGACATTGATCGTGAGTTACAGCGGCAGGATGAAGATGTAGAGAAGTTCCTCAAAGTTCAGGTATGGATTAGTGTACTGTTATAACAAGTTATATGTATAGTATTATTTACTGAACTGCAAATATTTAAATCAGGGAGCTAAGTTAGGGTGTTCAGACTATTTGAGAGGTCTGAGTTTGTCCTTCAACTAAGTACTATTCCATTACATTATTTGCTGACATTATTAGTTTGTACTCATTTTAATCTGTCGACTCAATCTTATGAAAGAAAACAAGTCTGGTTCTATGTATTGGCATGCCTTATTCTGTTTATTTTCTCCTTTCTGACTAACGCGGATTGTTGGTTCCCTAGATTCTGAGCTTGGCTATCTGTCATTCAAGAGGCCTTTGAACAAATGTCTTGTCATTAGTCATATATGTATATTTTTATTCGTGTGTCTGCCTCTACGAATCACATGGGATAATCATACAATATTTGATTTTGACGATTTCATAGGATGTTTAATCGTTTAGATAGATAGTCTCCATAGTTCAATCCAATAATTTCATAGAGATTGGAGTTTATAGCTTGCTCTTTTGACCATTAGACCATAAATCCTCCCTGGTTGTCGTATCAGGGTTATGTCTGTTCTTGAATTTGTGTTTGAAGTATAAAAAAAATAATCAGGAAGTTACACTGCTATGACATTATGCTTTCCTTGCATCAAAGTGGCCTTGGTTCATTTTTTATATATCACTGTGGTTTACTTTGAGATGTCTATTACATCAAGAATGCCTGCATAGCTGTTTCAAATATGTGTGAATCTTTAATTTCAATCATATACCTTCATCAACTACGTCTTTTCTATTAATAGGGCGACAGGCTACGACATTCCTTATTAGAGAAGATCCAAGCCAATCAACTCCAAACTCTCTTGATTGTAGAGGAAAAGATTATTCAAAAACTTCAAGAAAAAGAAGCCGAGGTGGAGTGTATTAACAAGAAAAACATTGAGCTCGAACACCGAATGGAGCAACTGTCAATGGAAACTGGTGCTTGGCAGAAGCGGGCTAGGCATAACGAAAACATGATCTCAGCCCTCAAGTTCAATCTTCAGCAGGTGTATGCTCAAAGCAGGGATAGCAAGGAAGGATGTGGGGACAGCGAGGTAGAAGACACCGCATCGTGCTGCAACAGTCGGTCGCTCGATTTTCAACTGCTTTGTAGCAACAGCAATGGTATGAAGGAGATGATGACCTGTAAGGGATGCAGAGTTAATGAAGTGTGCATGCTTTTGTTGCCTTGCAAGCATCTCTGCCTGTGCAAGGAGTGCGAAAGTAAGCTTACCTTTTGCCCTGTGTGTCAATCCTCAAAATTCATAGGGATGAAAGTTTATATGTAATTTGATATTTTGTGTTGTGTATATGATTAATTCATATATGCTTTCTGTTGTGATAATTATGTATTTTGTTTCCGATAAGTTCGCTATGTTGCACACATTTCATAGAGCTGTCATACGATTTATGACTTAACATCTTGATGCTGATTTGTATGTTAACTTTTTTTTCTTTTTTAATTTATAATTTGTAGTTAATATACAATGCTTATAGAAATGGAATAAATCTGTACATTTACAGGGTTATGTTGATTTTTCTTATAAAATATTACAGAATTGTTACTGTGCGAATTCTGTATCTAGGTTGGAAAAAGAAAATGTTGAACTCATTTTGAAACCCTTGGACTTTGCTAGCAATAGCAGGTAGCAAAGACATACAGATAATGATGATTTTTTTGTTAAAAAAAAAATCTTTTTGATAATAAATGGTATCCTACTAGTTTATGAGTATGATGTACCGAAAAAGTTAGCAGTCTAGTAGTTTTATTGTTTAACGTTAACATCATGGTCTCGTGTTTAATCATAAAAATTGGGCTTTAAATGCATATAATGATTTTAAATTTGTTATGACAATTCTTTTAATATTGCAAAATAAGACAATTTTCATTTTCTTTTATATTTTTGGAATAGACTAGTAATATTATAAGGTGTTTGTGATTTTTTTTTTTTAAACTTCATTTGGAACATAACTTCAAAAAATCGATCCATAAAGAAATAGCAACTGGTGTTGAGTTTAGAGATATGTTCATGTCTTCTTTGAAAAAGAGAGAGAGCTATGTTCATGTCGACTTATTTACAGTGGGAAAAATTAGTATTCAAGGCAATGTCACGCATCTCTACATTAATATATAATTGTTTACTTTGGGTATAAGTTTTTTTCATTTTATTTTTGGTTTCATCCGAAAGATGTCATACCAATCAAAATAGTTGTCTCCACTCACATATTTATGATCATCTCTTTATAACCCAATGTGGCAATACTATATTATTTGTATTCTCAACAATGTTCTAATCAAACAAAGTAACCATTATATGAGCCTCACTCAACGAATAATCATCTCTCTGAACTACAATCGAATACCATGAAAGCTCTACCACCTATCAGTTTGAATTGAATTTGAACAGATTACATAAACACTTCTTATCCAAATATGCATACACTCAATTACAAGTATATCATATAAGCACTTCTTATTGGAGCACATAAAAGACAACCACAAAATTATTATACATGACAACTATCATGGATTGAATTCATAATCTCTTAATTTTTTTAATTTTTTTTAACCACTAAGTCACTTTATGAAGATTACCGTACAATATAAATATTATCATATTTATCACATGGAAGTGTTCTTGCTCCAAAGAGAAACTGAAATATGTTGGGTAGGGAAAGATTTTTTTTTTTTTCCATTTTCCATTGGTGTTTGAAAGATGTAGAAAATACGGAGGGTAACGATATTGGATGATTTCTATGTTGAAAGACTTGAATAGACAATTTTTCTATCAGAAAATAGAGGCCAGTATTGATCAAATTTCGAAAATACTCATCACTAAATGACAAAGTAAAAGACCTGCATAAACGCCTAGAGGTTGTTTGTTTAGCATATTTAGTAGGTATTTAGCTTTAGGAGTTATTTTGAGCAATTAAAATCTAAAAATTGTAGTAAAAAATTTGTTTGGATGTAGTTTTTGTGTAGAAGAGTTAAAGTCAAAACTTTGTTTGAATATAGATTTAAAATGAGTAATTATTTTGAGTAGTTAAAAAAGTAATGATTAAAAATGAATTATTTTGATTGATTTGAAATAAATGATTAAAAATGAGTGGTTAAAAATGATTAAGTAGTTATAAATGAATGATTAAAAATGAATAGTTAAAAATGAGAATTATTTTTAAAAGTTAATAAAAACTCGTTTGGATGTAAGTTTTCGGAGATGAATAATAATAAATCCTCCAACCCAATCCTCCTTAAATATCAAACAGCCCCTATAATTAGCAAAAGCAGCAGTTGACAAAAATGGATAAACAAAAAAAGATATTACCAAAAGAAATACTAGTACCCTACCCATTATAGTTAACTACATGAAGATGTCACAAACAAATTAAATTCCATTTACTAGTAACAATTCTACCTAATTATGATACAATGTATATATATACATGACACAAAGTATCATACAAGTTGCTGATAATACTGAAAAGTTTTCGTTCTTACATACTTTGAGAAAAACTGAAACAAGCCAAGAAAAGTGCCAACATGTAACCAATTCAATGCTTATGAAGAATATATAACATTCAAAAATCATTCATCATCAAACTCTATGGAATTCAATGTGGAGAAAATCATTATAATTTAAGGGGTGACCTGCTAGAGACAGATCTGAATAATGTTAGCACAAATAGCACAAGAATAAAAGCAAAGATTTTCAAAGCTTCATTGGTCAATGGAAGAACATTAACATGATATACACAACAGACCATTAAATTACATCTACATTCATGTCTTCCTCCAATTTTGGTGAGTAAACCAACATCTCCTTGTTCATCGGAGAAAAATGGCCAACAGTTGGCCTGTTGCAAATTTACATTCACTGAAACAAACAAAAGAACGACAAAAAGAAAAACTAACTCATTTCCTCAAAAGGGGAAGAATAAACAAAAGCAAACAAACAGCATAAAGGAAAGCAGTCAATTTCACCTTAACTAGTGATTTGCTCCGCCATCGAATCTTGCCAACTTCATGACTGAGAGTTTCTTTCACATTTAAGAGACGGTTCAATAACTAGATAGTGTCCTACCTTTCCTGAGGAATTTGAATCCCATCTGGAGTTTAATGTCATCCAAGAATAAGGCTGAGAATTTACAGTCATCTTCAGTTGTCTTTGAAAGCTGATGATAATGATTTCTACTGAGGAAATTTAATCAACAAGATCGTCTAACTCTATAAAATCTTCCTCCAGAATAGAGATTAGTAACTGTTCGTCTAAAACATGAGTGCCTGAACCAGTAGTAATAACAGGCGAGGGAGTCATCTGCACATAAATTACACAGAATGTAATGCCAGAAAAGGTAGAGTTGAAGAAAAAACAACACAAGCATTAGGAAGTAAACAAAATTGAGTAAGCATTGGTTTCATTCCGTCCCTAGTACTTTTACTTTTATCGTCCCAAAGGGGACGACTCGTCAGTAGAAAGGCTTGGGATCCAAGATATGCTTTTTGGAGGTCTCGGGTTCATAACCCACAAGTGAACTTAATAGTAAAATCACTTGTTATCTTTTGGGTCTTTAACTTTGAGAAGGGCGTAGGTACCCTGAGTATGTAGTGGGGCGAAGTTTGGATTCTCAATTATAAAAAAATACTTTTACTTTTATCGGTAAGAGAAACATGTGGTAGAAAAAGATAAGGCAATGTAGAAGCAGGAAAATGTTTGATATACAAATTTATATTACCATCTCGCAAGGGAAAGCTTCTAATGGAACTTGCAAAGTGGTAGGAGCAGAAACAGGATCTGTAATAGCTTGATAATTTGGGTTCTCAGCACATCCAATTTCCTGTCCTGTGATGCCATTGGTTGTGTTCAAAGTTTCACATGCCTCGGCATCAACCATATTAGTAACTTGAACCCCATCTTGCTGATTACCATTATAACATACTGCCGATACACTTCCTTCACCGTAAGAACTTAATCCGTAACCCGAAATGCTATTACGCCGACCACTTTCAAATACCCGATGCAGCACATGAGAAGCCTGTGGATCAAAGCCAATTTTTCAACCTTATAAATCCACAATGATCCCCAAAACCCTGTCCCAAGTGAAGGTAACATATCAAACTCAATAAATTCAAAATAATTATTATAGGTTCAATCTATGAAGGTGACCTATTTCTTGCGGGTTTCTTTAACATCAAGCGAACTCAGTAAATTCAAATTGTTTCCAGCCCCATGGGTTGAAACTAGTGCAATAAACAAATAAGTAGAAACCAAACCAATTTGAACAAATTGAACAATTTGAACTCAATAGATTCTGTACAAACCAAACCAAACCAAACCCAATCAAACTAAACAACATATACTACCTGAAGCTATTGATCTTATCTACGCTAATTAGATTGTGGAATTGAAATCGACATAAGGTTAAAAGAAATGCGCGATTGAAGTACCTTAAACTGATCGGATAGGGCATACTCGTACATCATCCAATCAGTCTTCACAGCGTTCTTGATCGAATTCCCCAAATAAAACACGAAAACCCTCTTCCTTCCGAGCACAATCCCTCCATTATCGATCACTTCCTTCACTCCACCCTTCCTTCTCCAATACCCACTCTTCATCCTTACCCGTCCCCTGTTCTCCCCAAAAACCCTAAACGTATAGTAGAACCAGTGCTTCTTTCTTCCACCCGAACCGAAATGAAAACCCGATGAATCCGGCAAATCGAATGGATTGAAATCCAAGGGGTCGAGCTCTTTGATTAAGTTAACGGCGTCGGAAACGCCATTTTCGAGCGAATTTGGGGAAATAGTTGCAGAGACCTTGCCGGAGAGGTAATCTCGGAGGATCTGCTCGTCGGAGGGGAAGAACCGGAAGCCGGGATGGAGAGGACACGGCGGCGCTTCCATTGATTTCTCTGCTAGAGAGAAACGTTTTTGGTTTCCAATTTTGTAGCGCCCAAATCGGAAACTTGTAGGTGAAGGCTTTCGTACTTGCCCGCGGACGTGAACACCGTTGGCGGATTTCATCGTTGGGTTTGGGCCGTTGGATCTTTGATCATCGGATTTGTGAGTTACGTGTCGTGATCCTACCACTTCGATAGGGACTGAAATTGAATTGCTTAGCCGATTGAATTTGTTTTGGTCTGTGCTGTGATTGGCTTAATGACGGCTGTGTCGATGACTTTTGGCACTTGGTCTTTGATTTCCAGATGCATGGTCTTATTGATTGGAATTTTACTTAAAAAATGGTAAATTGCAGTTATTTCTTTCCGAAAAAGTAATTCAATTGTTTGTAAAAATTTAGGTTCATAATTTTGTTTCTACGATTTAGATATAAGCTAAAAATTAATCCATGTCATTTGTAATTATGTGTTAATGATGAAGATATGGTAACAGCAGTCCATTGTATAACAATGAGTTCCAAAACTAACAGTTTATGTGGCTTCTTTAGATTTTTAATTTTTATTCAATCAACTATTTAACTCACATATTTCACATATTCAATACCGCTTCATTTATATTTAGGACACGTCTGTTGTACCAATTTGGGTCAAGAACGGAAGGGAAGAGATCCCTTTTCTGTGTTGGCCCACTCGGTAGAAATAACCCTGGCCATGATTATTATCCTGACGCATGAGGTTGAAAACCAGCTTGTGCTGTTTTATTTTATTTTTTTAATTTTCAAAAATTATGACGGTCTTTTACAAAACCATTGTGGTTTCTTTCTTCTTTTTTTTTTTTTTTGCAATTCTTTAAATTTCTTTTCCTCTTTTATATCACATTTTACTTTTATGTATTTCCCCTGATTTTTACGATTTCTATTAATTATATGTTTTTGTTTTTGTTTTTTTTTGTTTTTTCCAATATCTGTTAATTTTATGCTTTTATTTATTTTCTAAATCAATATTTTTGTAAAGTATGTCTTCAAAAAAAAGTTGTCAAAACTTGTTATGTTTGACCATTTAATTTATTTTATTATTTTTATATATTATATATTATTTATTTGTATCCATTTTCTTTTAATATGTATTGAAGATTATTATTTATACAATATTTGTAAAATTTATGTATTTAAATTATTTATATCTTCTGAATATATCTTTTAAAAAAGATTTTAAACTTTATTTCATTTAGCGTTTCATTTGTTTCAATTATTAAATTCAATCATTTAAATTATTTTACACCATTTGTTTTTTGTTGTTAATTTTAATGATTAATATTTTAAATTTATCATTTAAACAATATTTATAATTATTTTTGTATTTATATTTTGATAAAAATTATTTGACAATGGTTTTTTTTTTTATGAATAGTTTTTAAAAAATAAGTATATTTATATAACTCAACTAATTAACTTCTGATTTAATTTTGTTTATGTAAAATTCGTTTTTTTTTTAGAATTATATAAAATTTATTTACATCAAACTATTTTAATTATTATTATTTCAAATATGAAATCTAATTATTTGAATTATTTTGATTCACGCTTATAACTGTTATTTTTTAAATTTTTTCCTAGATTGCTCATTCCCTAACATTTCTCATTTTTTAAATCTTTCCTTAAATCGCTCACATTCCTAACATTTTACTCGTGTTTTGTGTTTAATTTTAACCTTTATTAATTTTTCTTTACAATTTCTTTAATTGTTTTTGTAAAAACCCGACCCGAACCAAGGTCTTAACCTAGATCTTCACTTAAACCTTTAACTCAATATTTATAACCGTAAAATAGTTGGCTTAAAACCACCGTTGATCAACCACATTT
>JBBMKA010013782.1:0-32769 GCA_037833695.1 Sechiopsis laciniata
TATATATATATTGACAGTTGATGAACATATTTCTTCCATTTGAACAATTCTTTTTTTTTTTTTAGATTCAATTCAAAATTTTGCTGCCAAAGACCTACCGGAAACCACTAAAAACATGACATTATAAATTTTCGTTGTTAGTATTTTTTAAAATTTAAATTTAAATTTTTTTAGTATAAATTGAGAAAGAGGACTACAAATCCTACAGAAATAACATTATTACTCTCAAATGAATGAGAGCAAAATATCGATTTTCAAGATTAAATCTGTAACCGTGGTGTTAAATTTATGTTTTAAAATTGAAAGAACAAATAGAAAAAAAAAAATTGAGTTTAAAAATTACAATTTTAATTTAATTTGGGGTGTTTGATGTGAGAGAAGGGAAGGAAAAGAAGAAAGAAGAGGAAGAATAAAGGAGTCTAAAACCACATTTGGATAATATTGTTTGAACTGATGTTGTAGAAAATTATACATTTGAATAAGATTGTTTGAACAAGTGATTTTAGGATAACCACAATTAAATAAAATTTCTTGAATCACAGTAAGAAAATAGTGTTTGGATAAAGTTATTTGGGGAGGATTTGTAAATTTTATTTTAATTATAATTTTATACTTTAATTATTTAGTTGAACTATTATTAAGATTTAAATCTTATAATTTTTATTTGAAATAGGGTGAAGGAGAAACATAAATCCTACGTAGAAGTATTATTGCTCTCAAGCAAGATGAGAGTCAAATATCAATTTTCAAGATCGAATTTGTGACCGAGTTGAAATGGATTTGCACCAATCAATATAAACAACCACCAACCCATTCGATTATAATTTAAATGATTTAGTTATTTTTTTATTGTGATCTTAAAGATTTAATTATTTAATTTATATTTCTTACCATTTGAATTAAAGATTATATTATTTTTTAATATATATATATATATATATATATTGAGTCTTATGATTTAATTTTTTAAATTTTATATACTAGAAAAATATGTAGTTTATATTATTTTGTTACTTTTAAATTTTAATATTATAATTGATTAGTTGGTAATTTTTTTCAAATTATTTTGATTTTAACCTCTTTTTTTATGTAATTACATAGTTTTTCTTTAAAAAAAATTCAGCTTAAGTATTTATATTTATTTTTTCTTTTTCTAATGATTTATTGTTTTATTAATTGTAATCTTAGGCTTAATCATTTAGTTTTATATGCTAACCTGATTCATTTTGAAGTTAATTTTATTGAAAAGTATAAGTTTATAAAATTATTAAAGGTTGAAGAGAAATCTTGACTATTATTCTCAATATTACATTAAATTACCATGGTTAATTTTTGTTAGACAAATATAATTTTGTTTGAGAAAATTCACCTGATAAAAATTCAAATTTTATTTAAATATACCATTAGAATCTTAAATCCAACAAGAAAAAAAAAAGAGAAAATAATAAATATAGAAAGAAAAAATGTTTAAAAAACTTGAGAAATGAGATGTTTTTTCCTCTTTTCCAAACATTTTCAGAACTGGTTTCAAATGCTCTGTTTTTGAACACTTCAAAAGTTGCATGTTCGTCCGTTCTTGGACATGGTCAAGAATCTAACAAAACAATACCTTTTTTAAACTTTTGAAGCAGTTGAGTTTTTTTCCTTCTCCTCTTTTAAAATTTCCACACTACAATAAAATAAAAACCCTTGAATTGAAATGTTAATAAAAAAAAAATTATAGCTCATCTAACATAAAATATAAAATATTAATAGTTAGATGTTTTTTTTTTATTTTATTTTTTTTATTTCAATAACATTTGGTAGAGAGGAAATACAAACTCATGAACTCTTTGTTACGGGAATATGTCGTTAAGTTATTACTCTTGTTTGAATCTATCCATTTTCAAATATTGTTTAACTAAAAAAAATCATGAAAATAAAACTATTAAATTCAAAAGAAAACTTAAAAAAGAGCTATGTTAGAGTATTATTTTAGTAGAAGTACGTTTAATTATCTAATTTTAGTTTATGCACTATAATAAAACTTAAAATGAATTATTTTGATGGATTGTTTTAGTTTTTTTTTTTTTTTTTTTTTTAAATATGTTTTATAATTTTTTCTATAAAATTTAAAAATTATGTTTTCATTATGTTATATTAAATTTTATTATTATTATTATTATGATTGAACTAGTTTCAGTTAAAATTAATTTAAAATTTTATTGGAAGTATACAAATTAGCCTCGGATAATTTTGAAAGTGCATGGAATGAACAAACCTAAAATTTTAAATAAATATACGAAGATGGTATTTAACCTAAAATTTACTTGGGGTAATTTTAAATTTCCAACACGGAAAATCCACGTGGCATTCTGAAGTTGGTAATTTTAGACCATTCACTACGCCTTTCTGACAGTGATCCAGATTATTGGCGATTGACAGATGGCTCTGTTTGAATTCGAAATTGGAAGACAACATTTTAACTTTATTTCAAATTAAATTATTGAAAATGATTTTAATAATTTCACGGTGTTTAAAATAAATTATAGACCAATATGAAAAAAATAATATAAATAAATAAATAAACTGTCCTTTCATAACTGGTTTTTAAATGCACTTCATTTCTTTGTCTGTCACCAAACATTTTTTTGTTGAAGCATATTATGTTAGTTTTTATTTTATCTGTCTCTCTCTATATATCTATATAATATGCACAATTATATGACTTACGGTTTTGGCTATAATTATGATTGTGTTGAAATTGTACTCTAATTTTAGTTTTATTTTATTATGTCATAGTTTTTAAGAGTGTACTGTGGAATTAAGTTAAATTTTAAGGAAATGGTAGTAATTATCTAAAATTTTGAAATTAATTAAAAGAATGTCTAGTTCTTTTTAGTCTTTAAATCTTTGTCTACATCAAAATGGTAGGAGGAGAGATAATAATTTTATCTCAAATATACCCTTATCATAACGGCTGAAATTTTGTTATTAAAAAAAATTGGGAAACCACAAGGGTGTTTGTTTGACACATTTAAGTAGAATTTAGGTTAAGGAGTTATATTGAGTAGTTAAAAATTGAGAATTGTGCAAAAAATTCGTTTGGATGTAGTTTTTGTGTAGAGAAGTTAGAGCCAAAATCTTGTTTGGATGTAGATTTAAAATGAGTGGTTATTTTTAGTAGTTAAAAAAGAAATGATTAAAATGAGTTATTTTGATTGATTTGATAGGAATTTAAAAATGAGTAGTTAGAAATGATTGAATAATTATAAATGTATGATTAAAAATGAATTGTTAGAAATAAAAGTTATTTTTAAAAGTAAAAATGAGGAAAAGTTAATAAAAACACGTTTCGATGTAGATTTTCGAGGATGAGTTAATAAATCCTAAATATGCCAAACAAACAGCCATCATATATACCCTCTTTCCTTGATTTAAGGAATGAAAATAGAACTAAATATCTATGATTATTTCTCTAAATATTTAAAACAAAATTCAAATATTCTATGAGTATTCTAACCTAAAATTGAGGAATTGTTTTTTACAAAAAAAAAAACAAGAATCCCATTTTTTTTTTCTCGAGGTTGATTTTTGTTATTATCAAAAGAAAAAAAAATGCATACACACCACATCCTTTGTTTAAGGAATAAAAACACAAACTAAATGTTACGATTATCTCTCTAAATATTTAAAACAAAATTCAAATATTGGATTAGTTGACTGCATCTATAATTGAGGAAATAAAAAAAATAAAAAGATGAATCACATTTTTTTTTCTTTTGTGGAATTGTGCATAAACAAAGATTAAATTTGAGGCCGTTCTTTTGAGTGTTCTTCTATTTCTTGTTAATGATCCCTTTCCCTGGCTTGTTCGTTGAAGACTAGTCTCTCTGTTTCAAGGTTGAAAGATAATTTTTTTGTTCTTCCAAATCATCTGTGGTTTTTGAGTTTCGTGCTTCTAGTTTAAAAGGATCGAAGCAGAAGAGGTTTACTGTTTCGTCGATTTCTTGGGAAACTCTGGAGTGATTTCAGATCAAAATGGGGTTAGAAACATGAACCCTAAAGCCTCAAATCGCATGACTATTAATGTAATTTTTTTTTTTTTTTTGATTCCTTCATTCTTACTTTTTAACTATTCTCAATATACAAAACAAAATTGACGTTGATGATGACCACTCAAAAGTTGTTGTCATCAACGTTCGAATGATCATCATCGAAAGTCACATGATTTAACATATCATGGAGAGTATGATCCCTACTGTTATGTACTCTAGTTTTACACCGTTTCAGGTGGAAACCAAACGGTGTGCACGAGTACGCATCCAAATGTAAACATATTTAATATGCATTATTTGTTGTACATATGAGTATATAATGAATTATTTTGGTATTCTTTTGTTTATTGTTGGTTATTAAATTTTCATTTAAGAATTTAGTGTTCATTTATTACATTATATATGAAGATGAGATGTGTAACATTGTGTACAACTCAATATGAGTGGTTCTTTTGTTTTTCAGATTTCAAAATAAAAAATAAAATAACAAATGTTTTATTTAAAAATAAAAAAAAAACTTAAATTTTTTTTTTTTTGGTTGTTAGAAATTTAGATGTTCTTTTATTAAATATTTTCAATTTTATTGGTGGTTAGGAATAAATCTAAAATCTATTTTAATAATTTACACAAATTAATAAGGACGCAATCTAATTAGTTATTTAATTATTTATAGAAAATCAGATTTCGACACTCATTTTAAATCCGTAGAATAATAGGCGCTTGCTTGATAATTATTTAAAAACAAGACATTCTCCTAGTTTTCCTTAAATTTTATTTGCAATCAAAATATACGAGTCCCTAAACCTAAGATGAACAATTAATATTTAATTTGTTTTTTTTATATCATTTAGAAATATTAAAGTTTAGTTCCTATTTTTCTTTGAACAAATGGGTTTTTTTAGGAACCGACCAAATTGAAAAAGTATTTACGATATTAGGTAAAAAAAAAAAAAAAAAAATCATATTTATAGGTATTAATAATTATACGGTATTATTAATACACAATACTGTACCAATAACATATAATATTGTATTAATAATACATTATAATAATAATAATAATATATTATTATGTATTATTAATGGATTAACACCGATGAAAATAACCAATTGTGCCACTAACCCATTTAATTCTTAACTTCTTAGTTTTTTGTTAAAATTATTTAAAATATAATTGATAGATTTATTCTTTAAATATAGCTAGATATTTCTAAGATTTAGGTTTTGATGGCTAAAATTTGATAATGGAAAACTAGAAGATTTAAGTATCTAAAAATATATCGCATCGGGGCCTCTTCAAGTTAGAGAGTATTATTCTTGTATATAAATTTGATGGGTGTGTGCTGCTATTATGAGTTGTTCGACGATTCGTGAAATTCGCACAATCTGTGTGGTGCAATAACGTGTATGATGTTTAACAATGTATTTAAGATATGTGATGTTTGTCCACATGATCGACGATAGCTTTTGTGTGACACTTGTATGTGTTTAGAGCCTCAACTTTCCATATTTAAGGTTCATGTGTGACACTAGTAAGGGACATTTAAACTCATCATTTCTTAGTTGTTAGTAAATTAAGTTAAGTGTTTGATAAATTCAAGAACCTTCAATCTTATGTTTAATTGATTCTAGAAATTTCAATTTCTTATATATAATTGGTTCTAGAAATTTCAATTATGTATTCAATATGTCATTGATAAATTCGTAAAAATTAATTGTTTTATCAAGCATAAGTTTTTTTTAAAAAAAATTAAATAATCATTAGGTGCTAGAAATTCGTACTAGTTATTAAATCATACAAAATATCACCAGAAAAATAAAAAAAAACATATCAATTTTAAGAAATTGTACTAGATGAATTCTTCTCACCAAATAATTATAGACGTGGGTAAATTTTAGTTTCTAAAAAAATGATAAATTTTAAAATATTTGAATGGAAAGTCATTAATAGCTTTTAATATGTTATAAATATTCATTAATACAATAAAAAATTATTTAACGATACTCATTAGTAATTGCTGTTTTTTAAAAAAATTACCCATTAATCTCGTAAATTTTTTCTCCTTTTAGTTATATGAAAAGAAAGAAGAAGAATTCGAATGTTAAATTTATGGTTTCGAAAATTCAAAAAGGAAGAGACACAAACATGGGCTTATCGCAATAAATCAATTTTAATTTGAAAAAAAAAAAAAAAAAAAAACACTCGTGTTTTGGACATTTCTCTATAAATATCCCCAACCATCACGCATTTTGCTCTCCACTTTTTTCTCAGAGAAATCAACCGCCGGTTCTCTCGAATCCGTCCGTGCAATTTTCGCCTCGAAATGGATTTGTTCTTCTTCCACAAAGCAGAGAAAGATTCAACCCCAATTCCGAGATGCAGTCTCCTCCAAATCGCCGCGAAATTGTTCCGATTCGTAGAACTCTGCTTCGTTCTCGTTTTCCTCTCCTGGATCCTCTCTCGCCTCCCCATCGCCGTCACAAACTCCGCCGATTTCGCCGGAAAACTCCTCGCCTTCATCGCCACTCCGCTCTTCGGATTCCTCCTCTGCAACGCCATAATCGTCGCTCTCGTAGCAAAACCTAGCCAATTCTCGAACCGCACCGCCGCAACACACGAATCAGATCGGATTTACCAAAACCTAATTCAAACAACCGGAAGCGGCGAAGTACCAGACGAGATTGTGTATCAGGACAAACAGATCATCGCGGAGGCGGTAATTAGTTCAATCAACCGCGAAGTTGAAGCGAAGAGCGCGGATCCAGATCCGGAACCAGGATTTGATGATCGGAAAGTGATATTGAGGACGCTGTCGGAGAAACTGAAGCCGAGAGAGCAGAAGGAGAAGCTGCGGCGGTCGGAGACGGAGATGTGCCGGAGTCTGGAGCGGTCGCCGGAGATTTGGTACTTTCAGGACGATTTGAGCAACGAGGAGTTTCAGCGGAAGATTGAGGAGTTTATTGCGAAGGAGAAGAGGTTTCGACGGGAAGAATCTTCCGCCATTGTACTGCTTCACTGCGACGGTTCATCTTTTGTTCAAAAATAAAAAATAAAAA
This sequence comes from Sechiopsis laciniata, assembly GCA_037833695.1. Lineage (NCBI taxonomy): Eukaryota > Viridiplantae > Streptophyta > Magnoliopsida > Cucurbitales > Cucurbitaceae > Sechiopsis > Sechiopsis laciniata. The sequence goes on from JBBMKA010013782.1 coordinate 7,095, forward strand.
TAAAAAAGAAAAAGGGAATTTGGGTGTAGTGTTTTGATGTTTTGTAATGTACAGGGTGAAATTTCTCTTACCTAGAGAAGGGTAAAATAGGTATTTGACGTTTGGGGGGTCTGTTTGTCTGCTATTCGTCCTATGGTTGCTTGGAGGACTTGCATTTGACCAACTGACTCATCTCTGATATTACTTTGGAATCAAATTGACAATTTAGATATACTTTTTAATGTCACTTTTCATTTTTTTATTTTTTTAATATTTAAACTCGATTCTTTCTTTTATCTTCCCTTTTAAATAGTATTCGAGTCCAAATGAAATTAGAAACAATTGAATCATATTTTTGGATTTTTTAAATTAAAAAAATTGATTAAATTTTTAAAAAATAGGTAAAATATAGATTTCAAAGTAAGTAAAAAATATATGTTAAAATGGTTTTCTAGGTTTAATTTCTAAAATTAAAAAACTAAATAGTAACCATACATTACCTTAGGTCTTGTTTATTAATTATTTTATTTTTTAAATTTAAGTTTATTTTTATTCATATATTCTATAATGTGTTCTATCTTTCATACAATATATCTAACTTTTTTTTTTAAGAAAGTAGTTGAATCCTAACGAAATTTTAAAAACAAAAACAAACTTTTGAAAGTTTTTTTCTTTCCAAATTATGGTTTGGTTTCTACAAATATAGGTAAGATGTAGATATCCATGTAGAAGAAAACATATGCATAATTATTGAAGACTTAAATTTCAAAAACAAAAAACTAAAAATAAAATGGTTATCAAACCAGGGTTTAATTTTTAGTTTTAAAAAATTATGCTCATTTCCTTATTATTTCATACATTATCATTTTCATTTTTTAAGAAAATATTAAACTTCTTAACCAAATTTGATAAATAAAAATAAAATTTTAAAATTTATTTTTACTACTCCAACTTTTAAAAAGTAGATTAAAAAAAAAAAAAAAACTCATGAATAAGAGTGAAGTTTGTATGCTTAATTTTGAATCATAAAAGACGAAATAGTTATGGAATAAGATTTTGTTCGGTTATTTCTTTTTCTTGTATTTCTTATATGCATGTTAAAAAATAGAAGTTCTAAAAATGTTATATTTTGTTACAAATATAGGATTTAACCTTTGAAATAATGTATTTTGTATTATAATTGGATTTGAGTTAGATTTTTTTTTAATTATGTTATCGTTGTTAGGTTGTATTTGTTTTTTTTTTTTTTATAGAGGAAGAGGGTAAACAATCACTCTCTTGTCGGGAGAGAAATCTTTTTGTTGATGGAGTCAAAGGGGAGTGGAAGGGGAGGAGTGTGGCGAATTTTTTTTTGAAGATGCCAGAGTGATCCTCGCGAGGGGGGGAGGGGGGGATGAAATCATTTGGAATCATTGCCCTAAAGGGAGGTTCTCGGTTAAAAGTGCTTATCATGTTGTTACTTCAGTGGCTAAAAAAACAAGGCTTCTTCTTCTTGTGATAAAGCTAGAATTAATACTTGGAAAAGCTTTTGAAAAATTGATTGTTCTCCTAAGATTAAAATTGGGACTTGGAGTGTTATTTCGAATGTTATTCCTACTAGATGTAATATTTATAATCGCGGTGTTGATATTGATGTGTCCTTTCCCTTTTGCTTGAAGAGTAGAGAGCCTAATTTGCATATTCTAAAAGAGTGCAAAGTGGCCATTATATTTGGAAAAAAAATTTCTTTTGGTTTTTCAGAAATTGAAAAGCTATTTAGGGACGGGGATATTGGAGTTGATGCTTGGGAAAAGTTATGCTCTAAGATTGAGAAAGAAGAGCATTTCAATGCGATTATTATTATTTGGAGCTTATGGAACTTCAGAAATCTAATTATTAATAATAAAATTGGAAAAGAGTTCCATAATCTCCTAATTATGATTAATAAGGTTATTAATGTACATTGCCTTTCTTTCTCAGGTTGTTCTAGTAAGAATACGTTTTAGAAGGTTGTAGTGGAAGAGAAATAGAAGGCTCCGCCCAAAAGGTGTTGGAAGTTAAATTCACATGCTTCTTTGAACTCAACTCTTGGGGAAGGTGGCATTGGTTGAATAGTTCGTGATTGGAGAGGCATTCCAAAGGTTGTTGGCTAGCGGTCAGGCGTTAGGAATCTTTCTACAAAGCCTCTAGAGGGTTCGGCAATAAGAGATGGTCTCAAATGTATCTTTGGGCTAATATTTCTATGGTTCCCCGATTTTAGTTGTGTTAGATTCTTCAGAGGTGATAAAGTTCTATTTCAAATGTTGCGGTTGATCGTTCAGAATTCAACAACATTGTTGTGTGATATTAGATGGTACATTGAAATGTTAGGAATTGTTTATGTTTTCCATTGTAACAAGCATAGTAATTTAGTGGTTGATTAGATTGCCAAGTTAGATGGTACATACTCGTTTAGTCATTTTTATTTTTCCTCTCATATGGAGGGTAACATTTATTTTTGGAGGGGAATTCTCCCCCTGATGTAGGCTCCTTGGTGGAGAATGATTGTATTGGTTTGCTTAAGGTTGGTTGAACTAAGAGCTTTGTGTTTTCAAAAAAAAAAAAAAAAAAAAAACAACCACTCTATTAGAAGTCCTTTCTATTTAGTGGTAAACCAAAATAAACCAAATTTAAAAAATCAAAATAAACTTTTAGAAGCTTTATTTTTTTTTGGTTTGAATTTAAAAATATCACTAAGATAGATGTAGATATGTAAGTAAGAAAAAAATTATAGTAAAACACCTGGTATAGGCTCAAATTTCTAAAATAAAAAACTAAAAATAAAATGATCATTAGATAAGATCTATACTATAAATATTCATTTAGACGAGGCCTAATTATTTTACATAATCAATTTAATAAATCTAGGAATTAACAAGAGAACCATATAACTTGAAAAAAAAAAAAAAACTTTTGTTTCAAGTTCAACATTTTTTGTTGTTGGAGGCATACACAGAAAACACAAATACAAATTTCTTTTATAACGGAGAATCATTCAAACCTACACCCAAAAAGCTATCAATGAAGGTTGAGTTTGATGTACCTTAATTTAAAAATGAAAGGATTTCAAATGTGTCCTTAAATGAAATACCTTTTTGAGTTTTGATATCGTATTAGATATCTTGTAATTTTAAAATCAATTGACGGCGGTAAAGTTTTGGCTCTTTCCATATTATATCCTCAACCATTAAGAATGACTTGATCTAAAAAGCAAAATCACACCATGGATAATAAAAAATTAGAAGCTACAATTCACCGTTTTGTACGAATTAAAATTTTATTTAATAAAACTTAGGATAAAATATTATTTTAGTTCATAAGTTTTGAGATTTGTTCCATTTAAGTATGTGAACTTTCAATAGTCTAATTTTAATCCTTAAATTTTGTGATTTTTTTCGTTTAAAAAAATTCTCATCTTTTATAAATTTTAGAAAATTATTCTCATTTTATTTTGTATTAAAATTATTAACATTATTGAATAAATTTTGATTAATATTAATTTCAAATTTATTATAAATATCAAATTAAATTTTTTTTTTTAAAGCACGAAGACTAAAATCAAAATTTTGAAAGTTTACATACTAATATGAAATTAATATCAAAGTCTATAGATCAAAATTAGATTCAAAGATTAAAATAGATCAAATTTAAAAATTTGGAGGCTAAAATGATATTTATATCTTTTAAATAAAATTTTACCATGAATTTAAAAAAACACACTACAAATATTAAAAGGAATAGGGGCATAAAAATGACCTAATAATAAAGAGATTATAGATTCAAATTTTACCTTTTTCAATTATTGTTGAATTAAAAAATAAATTATAAAAATAGATGAAATAATATTTATAAGATTAATATTAAAAAATCAAATAATTATGAAAAAAAGGTTTGTCAATCAACTTCAAGAAATACACTGTATTTTATTCCATTATTAACCTAGAGTTTATAGGAAATTTAAAAAGGCAATAGACTTCAATGATTAAGCAATAACACATAATATTTACATTAATTGATTATAAAATCACCATCTAAACAAAAATAACCACTAATTCTCTCACATCCACATAAATAAACATATGCATTTGCATTTGCTCTTTTATTTCTTGGGAAAAGTGCATTAATGCATGGGGACAGAGCACCAATCATCCATAAATTATTTTATGGGTATCATCATACTCTCTCTTCCATAATGTATGTGCATCAAAGTTTCCTACTTTTTTCTTGTTGCTAATTCTTTAATTGCTTTTACTGATATATATTTCATAATTTTGTAACTAATTAAAAATAAAGTTTAAAGGTTTCAGTCTTTACTTACATATTACTCAACTGAAGGAAAGCACCATCTCCATCTTTGTTGGGATCGAAAACACGTGGGTTCTTAATCTCTTGATGCGTGAAGTTTAGCACTAATTTTTTTTACAATTTACAAAATAGAAACTGCTAAAATAACTGACCTTCTTTTCTCTTTCTTTTCTCTTCACCAGCGATTTAGGGATTCAAGCTTGAAGCTTCGAAATCTGTTTGTTGACGATGATGAAGGACCAGAAAGAAAGCAAGGATCGATGATTGCTTAAAGGTGATGATCAAGATGAGAGTTTTTTCACATAGAAAAGAGAAATTGCACAGGAGGTTTTAAAGTGGTTCAACCTAATTTCTTAGGTCTAATCCACTGAAGCTACAAAGGGCATTTTATTCAAAGTTCTTGAAGAGATTCTATATACGTCATATAAGAGGTTTTTAGTACTTCTCTTTTCCTTCTATTTATAGATTACAATCCTGAAACCTATTTACAACAAAAAAATAGTAAAAGCAATTAATGCAAACAATTAGCTCAAGATTAGCTTTAACTGATTGATCTATTCACCCCTAGAGAAAGTTGAAGCAGTTAGCTTCCAGCTGATTCCTCAGTTGACTCTTCAAATATGCACCTTGATTAGATCAGATCAAGTCTGATGCCACTTTGTAGTTCTTTAACTCATACCTTTATTCTTTTTATGATAGCTCGAAACCAACCAACCTCAGACAATGATCAAACTTTTACTTGGGAACAGGCTTGGTTAGCATATCAGCTGCATTCTATAAGGTATGAACTTTCAGAACTTCTACAAATCCGTTTTCAATCTGTTCTCGAATGAAATGGTACTTTATGTCAATGTGCTTGGTTTTGCTATGAAATTGCTGATTTTTTTATAGACAAATTGCACTTTGACTATCGTAGTAAATCTTTACTGTTCTTTGAGTTATTCCTAGTTTTTTTAGTAGTTCTTTAAGCCACAATCCTTCTTTCATTGCTTCTGTTAGTGCTATGAACTCAGTCTCTATTTTTTAGAGTGCAACTACAGATTGGAGGGAGGCTTTCCAGCTAATTAGGTTGCCACCAAATAAGAAAACATACCCTGATAGAGACCTCATTTTGTCTGTATCTCCTGCATAGTCAGAGTCTACAAAACCATAAAGTTCATTCGGGTGAGTATCTCTAGTTTTGTATACTAGAGATGAAAATGAGGTACCATTTAGGTATCTCATTATCCATTTGGTGGCTTTCCAGTTATGTTTTCCTAGGTTGGCCATATATCTGCTTGTTAAGCTAGCAACATAGGATAAATTTGGCCTTGTACATATCATAAGATACATTAGACTACCTATAACTTGTGAGTAGAGAATTTTGGCCATGTAGGATTGATGTTCTAGTTCATCATATTTAGGAGAATCATTAGAAGACAGTTTATAGTGTTGGGCTAGGGGTATTGAAACAGGCTTGGAATCATTTATATTGTATTTCTTTAGAACTTTTTTACAACAACTTTCCAGATTTACAGTTAGGATTCCTTCATCTTTATTTCTAATAATTTCTATACCCAAAATCCTTTTAGATTCTCCTAGGTCCTTCATGTCAAACTCTTTCTTCAAAGATGCTTTAACTAGCTTGATATCATGCTTTGACTTGCTTGCTAAAAGCATGTCATCAACATATAACATAAGGTAGATATTAAAACATTATGTAGTGGTATTTGAATATACACAACTATCATAAGCACTTCTTATAAAGCCTAGTTTCTTGATGAAGGTATCAAACTTGTGATACCAACATCTAGGGGATTGTTTCAAACCATAGATTGACTTATTTAAGAGACAAACTAGGTTCTCTTTCCCTTTTACTTCATAACCTTTTGGTTGTTTCATATAGATAGTTTCAGAAGATCACCATATAGGAAAGTAGTTTTGACTCTAGTTGCTCTAGCTCAAGATTATTAAGGGCCACTTGAATTAGAAGCATTCTTATATAAGTGTGTTTAACCATAGGGGAGAAGATTTCTGTACAGTCGATTCATTCTCTCTGTGTGAAACCTTTAGCTACAAGTCTAGTTTTTATCTAGGTGCTTTTACTCCTTCTATTCCTTCTTTGTACATATATATCCATTTATTGGATATTTCTTTAGAGCCTTTAGGGAGAGTAACTAGGTCCCAAGTGTTATTTATGTTTAGATAGTGTAATTCATCACTCATGGCTTCTTCCCATTTAGAAGACTCTTGACCAGAAATTGCTTCTTCATAGGTTTTAGGTTTGATACCATTGTTTAAAGTTCCATCAACATTTAGGACAAAACTAATACAATGTGCCTCTGAGAATCTAGCCGAAGGAACTATAACCCTCCTCTGTATATCTCGAGATAGAACATAATCCTTTAAAGTATCATCTTTACCAGGTGATTCTACCTTAATACTAGTGCTTGAGTCATTTTCTGAATCAATTTCTTTTGGGGAAATGTTCTTTTCTGGTGGAAACTCCACCTCAATTTAGGTATCATTAGTTTTAGAGTTATCTTGTTGGTCTTTAGACATGACCATTGTTTCTTTTTGAAATACTACATCACGACTATTTATGCACCTCTTGTCTACAGGATGCCACAATCCATAGCCTTTAACTCCTTCTGAGAACCCAACAAACATGCATTTTTTAGCCCTTGGTTTCAAATTGCCTAGGTTTTGATGAACATATCCTATGTACCCAAAGACCTTTTGAGAGTCCAAGTTAGGAGGATGTTTGCTCCATTTCTCTTCAGGAGTTAGGAAGTTTAAGGAGGTGTGAGGGCATTTATTCAAGATATGGACTGTGTATGAAACAACTTCAACCTAGAACCTTTCAGAGGCTTTAGAATAAAATATGATACTTCTAACTCTATCTAATGGTTCTATTTAGCCTTTCTACCATACCATTTTATTGGGGTGTATACCTAACTGTTCTATTTCTAATAATACCATTTTCTTTGTAAAATACATTGAACTCTTCATTACACAATTCTAAACCATTATTAGTTTTAAGAACTTTAATTTTTATAGAAGTTTGATTTTTAGTTAACACTTTCCATTGTTTAAACTTATATAAAAATTGATCTTTAGTTTTAAGAAAATATACCCAACTCTTCCTTATGTGATCATCTATGAAGGTTAAGAAATACTTTGATCCACCTATTGATGTGGTTTGAGTTGGTCCCCCATAGATCCGAGTGTATGTAGTCAAGCTTGTTCTTTGTGTTATGTTGTGTTTTGGTAAATGAATTTATGGTTGCTTTTCCAACTGCACAATGCTTACAAAAGCTTAGATTAGTATTCAAAGATTTTAGAAGTATACCTTGTTTTGATAGCATTAGTAGTCCTTTGGAGCTAATGTGTCCAAGTCTCTTATGCCATAGGATTGTTTCAGAATCATCCCTTGACCAGGCTGTGAGAGTAGTAGACATAGATTCTACATTTTTAATCACAAAGAGACCATTAGTTTTTACACCAATTAGGATAGTTTTTTATTCTTTTAAAACCTCTAAGAATCCATCATAACCCTATATGTACAACTAATAGAGTCTAACATCCCCAGGGATATTAAATTTCTCTTTAGTTTATGTACATGTCTGACATTGTTTAGAAGTTTTGTAGATCCATCTTGTAATCTCAAGGATACTGAACCAATGCTTTCAACTCTTTAAGAATTGTTATTTCCCATATAAGCATTTCCACCATCCCAAGATTATAAAAATTGAACCATTCCTTGGATGGTGTCATGTGGAAAGAGCATCTGGAGTCAAGAACCCAATCTTGGGTTACCTGTTCTCTGTCTTTGACACATTCAGTTGAGGTTGTCAAGGCATCTGAGTAGGAAATGGAGTTCTCCCCTACTAAAGCTTCTCCTTGTTTCTTTCTTTTACCACTATTTTATTGCCTTTTCTACAAGTTCCAACAGTTTTCCTTATGTGTCATTTTTTGTGACAGTATGTGCATCTTAACTTGGATTTCTATTTTCCTTCACCTTGCTTGAAGTTTTTTCCATGTGGTTTACCCTTTCCTTTAGTAAAAAGACTTTCTGCAGGTTGAGACTCTCTTTTTGAGCTTTTCAATTCTAACTCTTTTATTCTAAGAGTAGCAATTATGGCTTCAGTTGTTATTGATTCCCTGCCATATTTTAAGGCATTATTGACTTCTTTATAAGAGCCAGGTAGAGAATTTGGAAGAACAAATGCTTCAATTTCATTGCTAACTGGTTCATGATTGTGGTAAAATCAGACTGACTCGTGTGCGAATTAACTCACACTCGCGCTACGAGGTCTATAGTAAGTAATAAATAAATTATCGATCTCCACAAGTATTGTGATTTATCAAAAGATGACGTTTAGAATCAAACAGAAAGTAAACAAATGGGGCTTGATTGGGGTTGTACTGCATAAAATAAAAGAAGTAAAACTAACAAATATTTTTTAGAAGAAAAGGCGCAACTAAAGTACTCATGGAATGCGTTCACAGTGCTATACATAAATATTGTGGTGAGGATTAACTACCATACTTTGCCTTACAAACATCCGCTTCCACATTCGTTCGCATTAAGTCCAACTTTCGTTGCAACTCAATGGAAAATTATCCGACGCAGCTTATGCAATAGTTAAGCATTTATTCCTAAACTCCAATTTAAAGTATAAAAGACTTCTTACTATTCAATTGAACATGTAAATTAGCCTTAGTTTATTTCATTTTCCAAGTTATAACCTATTAGTACGTGTGGATGGTCGGTCGACACTTACTATTGATATTTGAACTTAATTTAACATGCTCTGGTTAATTCTTCCCTAGATCTGTCTAACACATGTGTAAGCAATTCTAATTTACCCTAGACTTGCCTTAACGAATTAGTTCATAATGCAATTAGAAAACACACATAACGATGTGAAAAACATCATACTCAAACTTGTATTAAACAAAATGCAAAATGACTATTTTAAACAAAATAATAAACAGAAAAATAAGGGTGTGAACTCTCTTGTGTTCCACCCCCACGCACTCTTCAAAATGGTTGGTCTAGATCTCTTCTTACAAACTTTAAAAAAGGCTTCAAATCTTTCCTTGTTTGTACGCAGCTACATCATCGCAATAAATTTCCTCTTATTGATTTCAATATTCTCGCCTTTCCTGAATAAGGTACGAATCCCATGATTGTTGCAGTTTTTCTTACCCACGGTTTGATAGTTGACATTCACTCTTTGATTATTTCCTTATCTGATTAATTGAGGCTTTTTGGCATTTGACCCGATCTGTTGCTCCTGCTATAGTTTCCGCATCCACTTTGGTTTTTGCTTCTGTTCACAATTCATCCATTCTGTGCTGCTTCATTTCGGTCTCTACTTTCCATCGCATTTCCTTTGTGTCTGTTGCGCATAAGCCTTTATGAAAAAATCATTTACTAGCACACAACCACTCTGTATCACACATTTAGACTAAAATTAAGAAATTTTTGCATTATAATTCATATTCCTTCCTTTCATTCCCTAATGCATGAGCATTAGTCTTTTCCACCTTTTATTCATTATATTCACTGTTTCGCATAAGATTTGCTTAAATAAAGTACAACAATGATTCTAAAGTGTTCTAAATATTGACTCTGTTTGAGAGTCAACAGTTCACCATGATCTTTAAATTGATTTACAATCTTTTTAAGATCATCAAGGTTTTGTGATAAAGTCTTGGAGTTATCCATTTTGTATGAGAAGAATTTTTCCCTTAGATACATTTTATTGGGAAGATTTTTACTAACAGACAAACTTTTCAAACTTGCTCCACATTTTAAAAATAGTGTCTTGATCGATTACCTCTCTAAGAACATTATCACTAAGGTTTAGAACCAATGTACCGTGAGCAATTTGTTTCGAAGACTCTTTTTCCTATTCTGTGAGTGATTTTGGTCATTCTTTTGGATCTAATAATGCCTTATGTGCTTTGTGCTGACCTAGAATGACTTTAATCTTAGCTTTCCAAAGCCCAAAATCACTAGTTCCATCAAACTTTTCGACCATGTATTTAGTGGCTGCCATAACTTTTTTTTTTCTCTTTTTCTTTATCTTATCAAGAACTATGTTTCTGATCCTTCTTACAGCAGAATTCCAAGAATTCTTTCGGCTCTAATACCACTTTGTTGGGATCGAAAAATTCGTGGGTTCTTAATCTCTTGATGCGTGTAGCTTAGCACTAATTTGCAAAATAGAAACTGCTGAGATTACTGACCTTCTTTTCTCTTTCTTTTCTTTTCACCAACGATTTAGGGATTTAATTCAAGATCTGCTTGTTGACGATGATGAAGGAACAGAAAGAAAGCAAGGAACGATGATTGCTTAAAGGTGATGATCAAGATTAGGGTTTTTTCACACAAAGAAGAGAAATTGCACAGAAGGTTTTAAAGTGGTTCAACCTAATTTCTTAGGTCTAATCCACTAAAACTACAAAGGGCCTTTTATTCAAAGTTCTTGTAGAGATTCTACATACATTAGATAAGTTCTTACTTCTCTTTTCCTTCTATTTATAGATTACAATCTTAAAACCTATTTACAACAGAAAAATAGTAAAAGCAATTAATGCAAACAGTTAGCTCAAGATTAACTTGAATTGATTCTGTTCTCCCCTAGAGTTAGTTGAAGCAGTTAGCTTCCAACGGATTCGTCAGCTGACTCTTCAATCTTGCATCAAATGTGATAACTTATATCAAAATTTCAAAATTTAAATATAATTGCAAATGTGTAGTTTATCTCTTTTGTCATTTTGTGCTTGGTTTGATATTATAAATGAGTAAAGAATTTTACCTAGTGTCTTTAAGAGAGGAAATGTGACATTTTCTTTTAAGAAATATTTAGGAGATGTTCGGACATGATTTATAAAATGATACCCAATATGGATCACATTCTATTTGATTTTAAATTAAAAAAAAAAAAGAATGTGGCCCATATTAGCCCACATAGGTGGACATTAATATTTACCTAAATATTTTTCTTTTCTTTTTGTTTCAAAGAGAAAGAGAGGAAAAAGGCAAAAAAAAAAAAAAAGGTGAGAAAAATACCCTTGATGAAATACTAAAACCCTACTTTATAATACTTTGTTAAAAAAAAAAAAAAAAAAAAAAAAAAACTTTGGTTATGCTCTTTCAAATTTAACTTTTAATAATCTAATCCTTTATTGGAGACAGTGACCATTAATTCCACCATGATTACATTTTGGTTGTGGATAAAAATGGCTGTCTCATATTTTGGATACTTATGAAAACTAGAAAAAGAAAAGAAAAAAAAAACACAGAAGGGAATCATACTCTATTTTTAATACCCAAAAACTAAGAACATGTCAAACCCACCACATTTAAAAGGGACTAAAAGCTATCGTCTAGAACCTCTTGCATTCAAAATCCATCATTCAATTGTAGGTTACAGTACTCAGCTTAGTTAACAGCTTTTAAAACATTAAAAACCCCAATGTTGAATTGAAGTTCATACAACCCACCCCTAAATTCAGTATAATTTAATTAACTCAAACACCCTCTATTTAACCACAAATTACCTTCGCCATCTTAGGGAAGAGCTTCATTTTCAGCCTTGCTTCTATTAATCTGATTGCTATAACAAAATGTATGCCTATAGACAACTCAAAAACTCATACATAACAAACACAAAAACGCAGATTCTTGCAGCAATCACCAATAGTTAAACACAACACAACACTCAAACTTTAAGGCCTGTTTCATAACTATTTCATTTTTCATTTTTAGTTTTTGAAATTTAACCCAACCACAGCTATCTTACCATATGTTTTTCTTACTTGGATATCTACACCTTACATATATTTTTAGAAATCAAACTAAAATTTGGAAACAAAAAAGAGTAGCTTCTAAAAACTTGTTTTTGTTTTTGAAATTTAGTTAGCATTAACTTACTTTCTTAAGAAAAGATAGATACATTGTAGGAAAGATGGAGCACATTGTAGGAAATTTGAGTAAAAATAAACTTAAATTTCCAAAACCAAAAACAAAAAATCAAATGATTATCAAATGGGGCCTAAGAAAATCATGATAAATTGAGATAAGTCATGGGCAAAATGTCGTGCCTTTCCATTCAATCTTCATGAATGTAAATAGTATCAAGAATATCAAATCCTAGAAAATCTACTAATATCAAATCCTAGATAATATCTAATAATATTTAAATACTAAACACAAAATATAGGAATTATATTTATAATATTCCTAACACCCCCTCAAGTTGGAGCATGTAATTTACAAATGCCTAACCTTTCAACTAAAAATTTAAACGATTGTTTTCCAAATGCCTTTTTCAGAATATCAGCCAACTGTTATTAGTGGGAACATATTTAGTAGCAAGATTTCCAGATAACAACTCATCACGAACAAAATGACAATCTACCTCAATATGCTTAGTATGATCATTAAATACATGATTCTTTGCAATATGAATAGCAGGTTGACTATCAAAAAATATTTTCATAGGCTGGGGATGCAAAACACAAAGAGAAACTAGTAATGATTTCAACCATTTTAGCTCACAAGTAGCAACAGCCATTGCACCATACTCAGCTTCAGCAGACGAACGAGAGACAATCGCTTGTTTCTTAGCTTTCAATGACATATGCAAAGAACTAAGAAAAACCACATATCCAGACAAGGAACGACGGGTCAATGAACAAGCTGCCCAATCACTATCACAAAAAGCGGTCAAATTCAAATCACTTTTAGATGGTAACAAAACACCTTGGGCTGGAGCACCCTTCAAGTAAAGTAATACCCTTAAGGCTGCATCCCAATGTTGAACCTGTGGAACGTTCAAGAACTGTGCAAGAGTATGCAATGAATAACTTAGTTCAGAACGAATTACAAACAAATAAAAAAGACATCCAACTAAATGAAGATATTGGTCTGGGTGCGCATATGACTCCCCCTCGACACGAGCTTGTCAATGATTCTGCTCCATAGGAGTGTCAATAGGCTTGCAACCTAGCATGCCAGTTTTAGTCAATATGTCTAAAAGGTATTTATGTTGACAAAGAAATATACCTTCCCCACTTCGAGCTACCTCAATTCCCAAAAAAATATTTTAAGACTCCCAAATCTTTCGTATGGAAACATGAACTCAAATAATCTTTAAATCTCAAAACTGCATCATGTGATGAACCTGCTATAATCAAGTCATCAACATATACAAGTACATGGAGAGATACATTACCCCCATTATAACTAAACAACGAATAGTCAAGACTGTGTAAAACCAAAAACTTTTAAGGCCTTAGATAACTTAGCAAACCATTGTCAAGGTGCCTGTTTCAAACCATACAAAGACTTACGGAACCTACAAACCTTTTTTGGAGTATAAGCATTATACCCTAGAGGAAGTCGCATATACATTTCCTCTTCCAAATCACCATGAAGAAAAGCCTTATGAACATCAATTTGATGCAATTCCTATTTCAAACTAGCAGCAACAGCAAGAAAAAAATGAACAGTCCCATTTTTGCCACAAGTGCAAAAGTTTCATTATAATCAATACCTGCAACTTGACGATTTCAAAAATCAACTAAGAGCCCCTTAAGACGTTCGACTTCACCTGATAATATATACTTGATCTTATACACCCATCCACTATTAATGGCCTTTTTACCAGGAGGTAAATCCTCGAAAGTCCATGTACCATTACGTTCAAGAGCATCAATCTCAACTTACATTGCCTTACGCCAACCTGGAAGTTTTACAACCTCTTGAAATAAAGTTGACTCTTTGTCTTTTGAAATTGTCGTCAGAAAGCATCTATGTTTCATAGAAAATTTGTTATAATCAACATAACAACCTATATTAAAAATTTTACCTGTGGAGCTAGATTGACTTTGAGGAGCAGTAAGTCTAGCAGATTCTATTTTATGTTGTTTCACAGCTGTATTTGTAACATAATCACGAAGCGTAATCGAAGAAAATTTTGTACGGAGCCCATGACCTAGTACCTTAACACCACTAGATTGGACTCCATCACTAGAGTCACATTCAGTATCAATATCACTATTTATTGTAGTACTCGCAGTAGGTATCTCATCAATTAAAGCATTACTAACATAATCTCCATATTGATCATCCCATAATGGAGGTTGAGAAAAATGTATTTCCCATTGCAATCTCGCACAATCAAGAAGAGTCTCAATAAAGGGAAATTTATCCTTAAAAAATTACACATCATGACTAACAAAAAACTCATAGGTTTCTAGATCATAAAGTCGCCAACCTTTCTTGCCAAAAGGATATCGAACAAAGATACACATCCTAGACCTTGAATCAAACTTGCCTTTTATACGAGGTTTATTTAAAGCATAACATAGACACCCAAAAATGCGTAGACTATCATACGAAAGAGGTTTACCAAATAAGTACTCATGAGGCATTTTTCCATTCAACACGCGGGTGTAGGAGTTTTATTTATAAGATGCATGACAGTAAGACATATTCACCCCAAAAATATTTAGGCAACTTTGCTTAAAATCGTAAGGCGGGGGCAACATTAAGAATATGTCTATGCTTACACGCAACTCTACCATTTTGTTGTGCAGTGTTCACACAAGATGTTTGATGCAAAATTTCCTTCTGTGCAGAAAATGACTTCAAACTAAAAAATTCTTAACCATTATCACTTCTCAGAACTTTAATTTTTTTTTACCAAATTGAGTTTCAATCATAACATAAAACTCTTGAATCAATTTTGCAGTGTCAAACTTTCCTATCATCAAATATACCAAAGTAGCACGAGTGTAATCATCTACAATGGTGAGAAATAATTGATATCCCTAAATAATAGTGCTATTTAAGCCTTCGAACCACAATATTTCATTAGATTTAATAGTATCAATACGCATTCTAGGATAAATGGATAAGTAAAATATAAATATTTACATAAGTTCCGCATGTTGAGTAAAAAATCGGATGCATGTAAAAAGTAGGATTACAATGCAGTTAAGTTCATCAATGAAACTCAGGCAAAAACTGTATGGCTACTCGAAAAGTTTGGTAATACACTAAGTGCACAAGGGAAAACATAACACATCGCATTGCATTGCAAAAGAGTGCTTGAATGGATACACCTCATAACGAGTAGAAAAGGAAAAGTTCTTAGATCGGCACAGATTACGAAATTAACGGGCCATTATTGGAAGCTGCGGTCAATTGAATAAATCATTCAGAAAATCCTCGCAAAGATTGGACGTAATTAGCTAGAAACTGCAGATGCCTATAAATAGGTGATGGATTGAAGACCAAGGGGTGCTTGTTCTGCAAGTGGGATCTACCGTGGATGGATTGCGAGATCGCTGGGGTCTCAGCCATTTCAATTCATATGTACCCTTAAAGAATTAGTACCATGGTGTCTGTTGGTAGAAGAACTCGTTAGTTATAACGGCGTCGACTCATTTTACTCTGCTTTATAGTCTCTTAAGAAATACTTTAATGCATTTCTTATTGTAACATGTAGAAGTAGGTTTCAGCGCTTTCTTAAAATTAATATTAACATAGTTGTTTCAGACACGATCCCTTGTATGCAATCTCATGGATAATATTTTTATTAAGAAGCATCGTTAGGAGAAACATGTAATGCTAATGATTAAATTAAGATAAAGATGAGAGAGAGATACGTTAGTAAGGGCACCGATTGTTTCCTTTAGCAAGGGTCGATTGACAATCTACCTGCAGCTCGCTTGTCATTTACCTTAGAAAAGGGGGCAGCAAGGGCTTAGCCTAACCGCAATCATTTGGAAATGCTTCATCTCAGGCATTTAAAAGGAGAGTTAGGAATAAACTTCTCGCTAGTTGCATGCGAAATACTTGGTTGAAAAGCAAACTCACAGGCAATGTACCGACTAGTTGCAGTTAAGTATTCTGGAAGGAAGCTTAAGGTAAAGTATAGCATGTATAAACATTCTCATAACTGCTTGTCTTGAATGTAATTTACTTATTTCGTTACATTATTTTCCTGATAGTTCACTTTATTTTGTCAGTTTCAAAGACCTTGGGAATGGATCTAGATATATAATGCATGCTATGATTCTAGGTGATTAGATTTTATAATGATGAATTGACACTGAGTATACGTTGATTATCTAGCCACGTATTCTAACCACTAGTGAACTCAGAAGAAGGAACTGGCAGAAGACCTAAGAGGTTACGAGTAGTGTTATGCAAAGTCTGTCGTATCATTAAAAGGGTTAGGAATAATTCTGTTATCGCATGTGTAGCCTAGAGCCATTTTGAGGCGCTGCAGTAGAAGCTGGGTAGCCAAAATTTAGTGAATGCGGATGCAGTCATTAAGACTAGGGAAGCATGAAATCAGTTGCACCAGCATCGCATGATTCTCATCTTTCGCATTTGCATCTTACTTGAGCCTATCTATATTTGCATTTATTCTATTAAAGAAAACCAAAAACCCAAATCCCTTTAAACAACATTTATTTTCCTGTAATGACTCTCGAATTAAACTTATTAATTACAAATGTCCTAAGGAGAAGGATAAAATAAATACTTATCACTTGCCGCGATTCGGCTACGTATATTTGTGTAAGACTTCGATTTTTAGAACATAGATGTTAGTAATGACATCTTAGTTTATAATCCATCAAAAGAATAATATACATAGCCGATAAGAAATTGTATGGTCAAGAATCGTGCTCCGCAACTGGATAAAACTTTGTTTAGGCACTTAATGCTTTATTTCTGCTTAAAGGAAAAGAATTACGAGGTTGTTTACCCATAAAATAAATTTGACAATCAATGTCACAACTTGTACTACCAAAGGCTCATTTGATTAAAGATGATACTACTTTCATCGAAGGATGATCCAAACGTCTATGTCATAACGTACATGCATCTGTAACAACTACTTTATCTGCCAAGAAACTATGAGCACAAATTGACCTAAAGAAATAGACTCCATTACACTGCATTCCCGCTTCAATCAAGTTCCTTAAACTGTGGTCTTGTATAAAACATAGTTTGGCTGTGAAAAGAACAATATATGTTTGTTGTTCTAAAAGTTGTGATACAGACAACAAATTGCAAGTCAAAGCAGGAACATATAACACATTCTCCAAAACGAAATCATCACATAACACAATTTTTTCTTCTTTTGTTGTTGTCGTACTTTTTCCATTAGGTAACTCAACAGGTGAAGATATTTTGCATAAATCATAAAATAATAAAATATTACTCGACATGCAGTTCGATGCACCACTGTCAATAATCCACTCACGTGAATTATTTTTACCACTGAGTATTTCAGTTGAGGAAGTTGATGATGGAACACCCTTAATTGCAGCTTTGACTTGTGTCCATTGATCATCAGTTAAAGTTGGTGCACTTGCTCTATCTATCTCTTCAAAATCATACGAACTATCGTAACCTCAACTGCTCATATTGCTAGCAAAATTATACTGAGTGATTTTACAAGTACTGATATCTTCACCCATGGTAGAAAAAATACAAGAAGAACAAAAAACACACGATCAACTTATGCACAATCACACATCCGATTGAAATCGAAGAAAAAAAACCCACCGACTAGAAAACTTTAGAATTTGCCGTAAATTTTGTTTAATACGAACTAGACTCTTAAATTTACCAATAACACCACTTGACAAAACTTGTTCAGAACCACCAAGAAAAATCACCTTTAAAATCACATTTGCAATCCACGCAAAATCGTTGTGATTGTAACTAGGATTCTTCATTTTGTTTATTCAAATTGAATTGATACTTAAAAATTTTAAACCACATCAAAAAGAAAACTACCAACAAAAAATGCCTCATGATTATTGCATTTAATGGCTTCAAATTACGTCTGAAGTTTTAAGAACAAAAAAAAAAAAAAAAAAACCATAGCTTTAAAATTCAAATTTAATTAAATTCATTACGTTTGCAACTTGCACCTTATGCAGCAACCCCAATCAGTCAAACACCTGTCGTTTAACACCTCAGCCGCACATAAGCACATGAGGATATGAACACTTTGTTTTTAGGGTAAAGGAAAAAAAAATTTTGCTCTAATACCATGATAAATTGAGATAAGTCACATGTCGAGCCTTTCAATTCAATCGTCATGAATATAAATAGTATAAAAAATATCAAATCCTAAAAAATCTACTAATATCAAATCCTATATAACATCTAATAATATTTAAATACTAAACACAAAATCTAGGAATTATATATAATTCCTAACAAATCAAATTAAAGAAAGGAAAGAAGAAATCATTACACTAAATTTTATAATAGAGAATGCATCATTTATTCTTCTTCTTTTTTTTTTTTCTCAAACGAAGTCCGAAGAATATACAATCACTCAACCTTTTTCATTTCTTTTCTCTCAAGCCTAGAGAATACAATACATACATTATTTTTCTTTCTCACATGCTATCTCAAACTTCTCTAATGGTGGAATTGCCAATAATACAACACCTATCAATGACAAGTTTGATCTCATACTAAAATTATGAGTAACTTGTGAATGAAAAAAGAAAATTTAATAGCATTTAACAAAGTACAAATAACTCTCTCATCTAATTAATTATAATAGCATTTAAGTACATGATTAATTAATTTAAGGGTATAATTATAACTAACTTAGACTAGTGTCTTTGAGATGTATATAACACTTAACGTATGTGGTCAAGAGATTATATAATAAATTAACAAACATGTCATCTTTGAGATGATTAGAATAAGTCTCCAAAATTTAATTTGATAAGCTTTCATATAATATTGTTTAAACAAATACGAAGGTGAAGCTTTGAACATATCAATTCCATGCAACTTTTTCCTTTCAAGGAACTTCCAAATATTTATCCCTATATCATATTGTTTACCTATATTGTATAATGTTTGTGAGTGAAAAATGTGGTGGTGTCTAGTTGCTAATTGCTTTACAAATTAATTTATTAATGTTAATTTGAATCACATATTATGATTTAACTTAGGTTAAATACTTTAAACATGATAGAGTTTACATTAGGTTGTCGATAACCTAACAATTATGAGTGATTGTATCATTGAACTAGCATATATAAAATCTAGAAGCGTTCTGGTGAGAGTTGAGAGAACAATGCTATCGTTCTCAATTTGTACCATTTTTGGAGTTCTTGGTTGGTGGCATTGTGAATGAAAAATCTATCCCTGAAATTAGGATAGTGGATGTAAAGCTAGTTCCCAAAACACTTTAAATTTGGTGTTGCTCTTCCCTATTCCTTCTTCTGATCTCTATTTTGTATTTTGCCATTTGTTATTTTGATTTTTGGCACATTTGAAACCATTTGTTCAACAATTGATAAGAGCAATAATTTTGAACTGTGAGGAGATATTGAGAAAGAAGGTAGAGGAAGATAAGTTTGTTCAAAATTAATATTGAAAATAATAGTGGAGGCTACATTGTATCATACTCTCATTACAACAAAACTTAGAGACATTGTAAATAATAAATCTTAATCTAACTTAGAGGCCCATTTGGAGTTACGAAACCTTTTTTCGAAGATAATACTTGTATTCATTTATTAGGAGGAAAAGGTGTGAAAGAATCATACAAATACACCCTAATGAAGATAAACAAAAGATCCCCAATTAAGTGATATGGAACAAAAGTCATATGATTTAAAGAGCTTTGATTTCTTGCTCCAATTCGCCATGGCAACAACAATATCCTCCTAGATATTCCTATCAACTTTGTGCTTATCATTGAAGACGCGGTTGTTGCGTTCTAACCAAATCATCAAGAATATGTAGAAGAGTACTTCATGTTTGGATTCAATTGAAGAAAACCTTGGATAAAAAGCATCGTTTCCCTTTATAGAATGTAAACAATAAAACTCACCCCCAAATAGCCTTGGCAAATAGACAATGTACAGAAAGAAGATCAATACTCTTCCATGTAGACTTGTAAAGCACACACCAGTAAAAGCTTAGAGCCATATGGTTATGTCATTTTAGCATTAAATCAGTCATGTTTAGTCCCTCATAGAAAGTAGTCCAAAGATAGTCATGTTTAGTCCCCCATAGAAAGTAGTCCAAAGATGGACTTTGCATTTCTTTGAGATGGAGGTTTGTAACAAATTTTCATTAATGTAGTTAGGAAATTGAAGCTTTTATTGTCCAAGGCCTTGTTGTTGTAATTTGTACGAAGAAATAAGAAAATACGCTTATTTTATTAAGAGAATATTGTTGCTTAAAAATGTAAGAACCCGACTTCTAAATAGTCCTAAACTCGGTTCTTACTCAGCATGCATCGTTCAATATATTAAAAAATACACTTTAACTAACCATTTTAAAGTAAAGCCTGTTTATTCATTCAGAACAGTTCATAAAATAAAACATAGTTGAGCCTCTGGCCAGAGTTATTCAAAATAAGTTTAAAACATGAAATCCATTATAATCAAAACTACCCTGCATGCTGAACAAAGACAACATATAAAATCAAAACAGCAGACGCCCATGATCAAGCAGCTCATCCTCTAACCGCCCCGGTGCTTTCCAAGTTACCTGGTGGAAAAACCACAGAAATAAGGGTGAGTATGAATGATACTCAGTAAGAATCCCCAGCCGGGGTATAGTACATAAGTCACATCATCTAGCATCCTAGCATACAAGCAAGCCAAACATCACATAGGCAGTCTCAACACAAGTACAATCACAGCATGCTCAAACCATCGAGAGTCTTTAACTCTCGGCTAAGGATCCACTGTGGATCTCCAAATGGGTTATCAAAATAACCCCAAGAATCTCGAGAGTCTCCAACTCTCAGCTAATGTCATCAACTCACTATGCTGATCCTAGACACTTGGGAGAGTACCCAAGTATCGGGCTCTAAACTAAACAGAAAGGTGTACTAATACACTAGCTAGAGGGAGCTCTTCTCCCGATATCTAATGCACATATGCACACACCGCATGCTGGATAAATGTAGGCCTACACAAACTATGCCGGTCCAGGTGCGCATGCCTATGACTCGGAAAGGTGAGCACTGATCCACAGCAGGCGGGAGGCCCTCGGCACCATACTGTGGCAGCCTGAATCACACCTAACGCCTGAAGCTAAAGGTCGTCCTAAGGCAGGCTTGCACCAAGGAAAGGGCTCTAGCAGGCCACAAATTAGGCTTATGCCAGGGTGGTAGCTAATCCACACTTGGCTGCTGGGGGTAAGGAATCTGTCCTCACAGCCCGACCGGTTGGGACACGTACGTTGGTCCACTCTCAGCTTTGAATGATGACTAAGAGGATCTAGCTAAGAGGAAGTACCCTAGAACTAACAGAGTTCAACAACAGTATTGCACAATAAAACATTCAGAATATCACAATCACAGATACAAAGCAGTCACTACAAACAAAGTAGTGCAATCCAGGGTAATTCAATCTACATGCCATTCCTATCCACGAGCACATGACCATACATCAATAAACCTGCAAAAGCCTATCTATTGACATGTTCATACAACAGATAACCTGCAAGAGCCTATCCACTAACATGTACATTGAACAGGCAATAAACAAGCAAAGCCTATCCACTAATATGTTCATCAAATAGGCAAGCAGTAAACAAACAACCTATTCACTAGCATATTCAGTAAACTGGGCAAGCAACCAAACAAAACCTATCCACTAACATGCTCAACAAAACAGTAACAAACAACTAGGAAGCCATCAGTGGCAAGGGTAGGGTCCAGACAACCCTGACAAGAAATCCTTACCTGAATAAACAGAACAGACAATATATAGCTTTGCTCTTTGAGCTGCAAAACCAACACTAACGAATAAACAACCTAGGCAAGACAACAGTAATAATTAATAAACAAACAGCTAGTTATTTCCCAAGGCTAACAAGATCAACAGGGCTTGGGAATAGGGAATACCCAAAATTGAGAAGACAAGGTCTCGGCAGCAAGGCTGTGCGGCTGGGAGGCGACACGGCCAAGGCAAGCGAGGGCTCGCAACTGCGAGCTGGCACGGCGAGCAGTGTGTGCGTACAGGGCTGCTACGTGCGCAGGGCTCGGCGATGGTGAGCGTGGGCGTGAATTCGGCGAGGCGACTGTTGAACAAATGAAGGCAAGGCTGCTCAGTGCGGCGTGTGCGAGCAAGCAGGCGAACAGCTGCAAAGGAGAGGGCGACTGCGCAGGCGAAACGATGGCTGGGCAAACGTGATCATGGGGCTGCGATCGGAACACGACGAGCGAGCGGCTGGCGATCGCGCGGGCGGTGCAGGATCGCGAATGCAGGCTGCTGCATGAAGATCGGTATGCATACAGATGGCTACGATCTCGGGCGTGCAACGAAGGGTTGTGCAAAGGCGACTGGCGATCTTCTAGGGCTTGATCGGAGACAAGGCGGGATGGCGTGCTATCTTGCGGCGATTGGCTAGGGCTTACGAGTGGCAAAGTGATCGGCGAAGAGGGATTTGGTAAGAGAGTGATCGGTGGCGAGGGATTGCAATCGGAGAGGGCTTGCGATCAGAGAGGGGAAGGGTTCTCGGTAGGGAGGTGTGTGCAGCCAAGGGAGAAGAAGAAAGTGAGGGCAAAACTCTATTTTTTTTTTAATCTTTTAAATAAATAGAACTTCTTTTTTCTAACCAAAACAGCCCCAAAACCTCCCAAGACTGTGGAACTAACCCTGATGACTTGCAAAAACACAAAAACAGCTCTGGTCTCAGTCAACTGCAAGAACAGCCCTGAAGTCCAACAAATTACCAAACTAGCCCCAAGGGTAACCCCTAAAGGCTAGAACTGCCCTAACGGCCCAACGAAACAACCAAAACTCAAGAGAAACATAACTGGGGAACCAGGATGAAAGCCTGGGCGGTTACAAAAACCGTGTTGCAATATTCATAATAAAATTTATATGACACAATCTGAAAATAATTATTAAGCAAGTTATTGCAGCAAGTGATAAGTAATACAAATCATCTCTATAGAGAGTGGATGATTAATTAAAGTTATCTAATCGAATTTAGAGTCAGATACAAAAAATAAAGTAAATAAATTTGAGTTTTTGGTGTTTTAGCATAAATAAATAAATGTTGAATAATGCTAAAGTAAAAGACTGAAAATTAAAATAAATGGTTTTTAACAATGGCTAACAACATGGTCGGATAACGAGGCTTGTGTCGTATAATTGTATGCGCATTCTTATAACTTTTATTGTGGGAAACAGATTATTCCTACTTATGTCTAAAGTCTGCTCCCGCAGATCATTCAAAATAGGATTGACAACTTACATTTTCTTTCCTAAGCATTAAGTATAAGCATTAGAACGCTAATGTACTGGCTATCCCTTGACTTCTCCTAAACATCGAGCAGTTTTTGAAATAAACCCAATGAACATGCATAGATTTCTCAATCTATCCCTCTTACTCAAGAGTGAACAAAATGCGGACACTATGTGGACTTTTAATCGATACATGCTAATATTATATTAACATGCATATTGTAATCCAACATCACCTGTTTATAAGTGCTTACATGCAAATATATTTCATATGACCCGAATACTCCCTACGATAAGATTACTTCATGCTAGAGTAAATAGTTACGCATATAAAGTAAGAAAACATCTTCATTCAAAAATCGTAAATTGTTTAACAGTGAGTATAAAAGTGCAGAGAAAATAAAGTAACACTAAGAATTCTAGTGACAAAGCGTAAATAAAGGCAAAGAAAATAAAGTAACAGCTAAGGAAAGCAATGACAAAGCAGAAATAAAGATAAAGAAGTAGAAAAGCAATAAAGATGTACCGTCAACGGATCTTCTTGCAAAGTCAAAACCAACAGACACCAAGAATTCCTATTACTTGGTTACAGGAGAAAGGTTCTGTAATTAGTCGCCTTGTTTTGCACGTTCTAACCTCCTTGAGTCGTCGACATTCTTGGATATTTATAATTCTAGTTCAAATGATGATCAACAGCTGAGATTTTGTCTATTGGATTTGTTTATGAAAATATCTGCCTTTATGTCCGGAATATGCTTGAGCATTTTATCCAACATTATTCTTTCCAAATTTGTGCTCATGCAAGTGTATTTGCTAACATATTTTAGCCGACATTGTTCTTTCCATATTTGCTCTTTCACATGAATATTTGGTACAGATTTCTTATGGCATTATTCTTTTCATAATTGCACTTGCGCGGGAATATCTGCTCACACGTTTTGCGAGTCGCGATGCAGCTGCATGAATCTGACATTCTTCGTTATTTGCCTTCTTCTACTATTGTGATTATTCCTACAACATAAGATTAATTTAGCCAGAATTTATATGAATAGCAACTTACGCAAAAGCTGGCACATTTTACGCAAAATATAAAAGAACCAAGGCAGTCCAATTATGATACCAAATAGGAGCTTGCTGTTAAGAGAAAGGTTTTAAGAAGAGTGCTGAAAAACTCACTTTGAGCTTCACTATGTGGTGCCAAGGAGGTTTCGCACTACCATGTTTACTTTTCGAAGGAAGAGTGCTCGGTGTATGGATCAAATATTTTGCAATCAATAATTTGTCTCCATAGACTTCTACGCTTTTGCCAATATCTCCAAAGCCATTTTAGAAGCAGCGTCGAGTTTGTGTCAGAGAGGTGCCTGATACCATAACCTTACAATTAATCTAATCTTATACGAATATTCTAACATGAACAGATCTGCATATTTATATGATATTGTTCACTTTAAACATATATATTTTTTTAAATATTTTTATTCAAAATCTCATACCAATGAATATGGTTGTCATTACTTATATATCCATAATCGATACGTGTCTAACTTTAATTGTTTAGAAATGAATGACTTATCAATTTATGTAATTGTGCCACAAAGTCAATCATCAAATTTATACCACTGCTCATCGAAACATACTAGCCTTCAGACATAACAACTCAAATTTATATAATAAATTTATAATTTAACCAAATAAGTTAGACTTGTGATGAAATATTTTATCCTTATCTTAAATTGATATAGACAATAAGTTATGATATAATCTGGATAAAGGATAATTTTATCAAAGATCAGGATTGATCCAAGAAGACAAATGCAATTAAATTTAATTCTGAGTAATATTATTAAATTCCCATGAATAATTCTTGAAAAACGACATAAATATTCTTCAATAATATTCTCAGACATTTGGATATCTTGATTTCCAAATTCTCAAGATACATTAATTTTTAAGCATCTATGTACCACAAAAATAATCAAAGCTTCCCCTTCAAACATGCCCCTAACTTTAATACTCGGGATATAGAAAAACAAAGAAAAAGTATATATATATATATATATATATATATATATATATATATATACAGAGAAAGGTGTGGGGT